>WAAD01033676.1:3829-16720 GCA_013389945.1 Fregata magnificens
CACTAAAAGCAGAAGACTGTTCTGAAGGCATCATAGTGAAACCATTGGTATTGTAGGCTTTGAAAGTGAGAAGAGCCTGTACTTCACTGTAAAAGCAATAGCTGAGTTGGTCTAAAACAAATGCAGAAAGATTTAAATTGCTAAATAGCTTATGTCAAAAATTAAGTGTTGGAAGTTGTTTGACCTATTTAATTTTGTATTCCCCCTTTAAATTCTATCAAATAGATAACCTTTAAACTAACAAAAAAGGGTCACTTTAGTATCTCTTACTAACCACTAAACGGAGTTTTCTTTAACAAGTTTATTCAGATGGGGCAGCACTTATTTACACTTCAGTAAAGGAGAACAAAAACATTGATTTAGTGTATAAATATATAGTCCAGAAGTTGTACGGATTTCCTTTCAATGTTCCAGCTGTTGTTGTGGAAAAAGATGCAGTATTTATGTAAGTTATCTGCATTATTATGTCTATATGACTACAAAATGCATTTGTGCAAGACTGTAAAACAGCATTTAGAGCCTTTTTTGTTTACGCTTGTTAAATGGAACTTCAAAATTCTCATGAGTTGGAGTTTGGCGAGTGCCAGTGAATTGAGATGACAAATACTCGCTGCCCCAAAGAGAAATGTTAAACCCAGAGACTTTGCTCTTCTCTGTTATGGTGAACCAATCTCTAACTAGTTGTACTAGTCAATAACTAGCTTGCACAGCAGAATGGGAGCTATGACAACTCTCCTGGCTTTTGGTTCTGTGGAGGTCAGGATTGCATGCAAGAATAACCTGAAGTAACAATAGAATTTAAAGCCAAATAATCCTTTATCTAGTCCTGCAGGTTGGGATAATGACAAGAAGATAGGAATATTGCACGAGAACTTTCAGACACTAAAAGCAGAAGACAGTTTTGAAGATATCATAACAAAACCACCAGTCAGAAAGGTAAATTGAGATGTTTTGGCATTCAGCTTCTTACCTATTTATTTACCCGTCAGTTTTTTAACTGTTTCTCTTTCTTTGAGACTTTGCTTCCAGTTTATCATGTGCGATAAACCGTGTGGTTTTCTCTTATTTTGTCTTTTTACAGTTCTTTAGTTATCAAAAAAATCATTATGTATTTTTGTTCTGTATAGCTCTTTTCCAGCTTACAGGGTCTTTTTCTGCTGCTGTTACATTGTTCAATACTACAAATAGACTTTTCAATACCAAATATGTATTAAAAGCAAAACAAGTATAAGTGTCATTTAACTGTTGGTCAGGTTGAGTTGTTATTTTTTTAAGAACACTCCATCTTGCTCTGAGTTGCTCATAACTTCATAATGCTTTCTGTTTCTATTGGAGTATTTAAAATAAGAAAGCTTGAGACAGTGTAAAATCAAAAATAAACATATGAAAATAGGTTCTACATATATTCACTAGATTTTCTCTCTCATACTATTTAACAAAAGGCTTTGACAGAACTACCTGAAAAAACATGTGGGACTGTTGAACAAAATGCCAGCAGCAGTGGGCCCCATGCATACAGAAGTTATTGAAGGCAAATATTCCTATGGCTTTTTCTGACAAAGCTAAGAATTTGGGACTGATCATATTTCCAAGTGTGAATTATTTTAGCTTAGAAAACTAAATACTATGTCCTTTCTGCAATCTTTAGGGGAAAAAATCAAGACATCTATAGTAGTCTATTTTCCTTGGACAGTTATGATTTAATATAACTGACAGGTTTGGGGGTTCTGGTTGGTGGTTTGGGGTTTTTTTTGCATGCTTATAAACTTCAGGCCTAGATTATAAACTTTGTTATTGATATTTGCCGTGCTTGTTTTGGCAAAGTTTTTGTGGTGAGCTTATTTGGAGGGAGAGCGCTCACAATTTGATGCGTACACCTGGGATCTAAGATATCTCTGTCCAGTTCATGTACAAGTCTGATGCAACACAGGTGCGGAGTCACTTTTGCCACAGTTTTATCTGTAAAATAATACCAAGGCTGGACCTCAATAAGTCAACAGACATGTGAGCATGCTGCAGAGTGTGTGCATCTGTGAACATTTCCTACAGATCCAGAGATCTATTTCACTTTGTAACTTAGATTAAATGGAATCATGAGGTAGTGGTCTTAAATATAGAAAATCTGGTCTGCAATCAACAGAGTACTTCACATTTACTTCGTTGTTGAATGCTTTGGTCATATTCACGGGGAAGTATAAAAGGAAATATACTTCTTTCTTTTAGTCAAAATCCTGTTGATGTTTTTGTATTCCAGTTTGTTCATGAAAAAGAAATTGTAGCAGAAGATGACCAAGTGTTTCTTATGAAGCAGCAGGTAATTTTCTGTCTATAAAACAAGCACCCAGTGTTTCATTTAACAACATTCTCAACAGAAATTTGGGTTTGTAGTCTTAGTTGCTGTAATATCTAACACTACATGGGTTTGTTTGGTTTTTTTGCAGTCACAGTTGGCGAAACAACCACCTACTGCTGCAGGAAGGCCAGTGGTTAGTAATAAAAATTTTAAATATCATCACATGAAAATGATTCACTTTCATATATTTGGAGGGTTGCTTGTTAAACTACATAGTGTTTAAAGTCTACGTTGTATACTGCTCTAAAATTATGACACTTCTTCACAGCTAGTCATGACAACTTGTATTGACAGCAAGGGCTAAATGTCATGGCTTTACTTTTCATATGTTAGAATGCATTTAAGCAGCTAGTTGACTCCCCTTTCTGTCCCAAGAGTGCCAGGGAGCAAATGATGTTGGCTGAATTGCCTTGGTGAGTTTTATGTTCTAAATTTGGCACTATGTCTCTAGGAATATTAAGACTCTGGCATAAAATTAAGGCCAAATTAAAACTGTGACATCATCTACATTTAAAATACAAATAAAATAACTAAAAGGTAACACAAGTTTAATGGGGAGCATGTGGTCTTATAAAGGTAGTTTTACATTTTTTAGATGAACTGCAATTTTGCAGAGAAGTGACTTGTTATCCTTGAAGTAATGAATAGCGCTTTTTCTCCTGGGATGCATTTAGTCCCTTCTCCAGTATTGGTGGTATGTGGTGTCTTTCCAAGAAAGTTGGTGTAGTTCCTCTATGATCTAATCAGTGCAGTTTTCATTACGGTCAGAGGCACTACTGAGTAACAGATGGATTTTCAAGTTTCTTGTTCACATAAAATGAAAAGCTAATATTTGTAAGAATGTTATACAAGTGTAGAAAAACCTTGTACACAATCACCAAAATCTAATCCTGTGTCATTTCAGTTGCATGGGATTAAAAAAAAAAAAAATTAGGAGCTGTGAGAACAAAAAGGTTTCATTTTGTGTACTGTTACACTGCATGATTTAATTCTCTAGAAGACTGACTAGTTCAGCTTTGGATTTTTTTTTTTCTTTTTTTGCATAGGATGCCTCTCCAAGAGTTCCTGGAGGATCTCCTAGGACACCAAATAGATCCGTAACATCAAACGTTGCCAGTGTTACACCTATCCCTACTGGGTCAAAAAAAATTGATCCCAATATGAAAGGTACCTTTTCTTATGAGGGCACAAATACAGCTGGGGAAGTAAAATAGTTGCTTTGCCTGCTTTCTTTAATATGCTTATTTAGATTGACTACACACAAAATCAGTATTAACTTAAAAAATCTGTTTTGGTTTTGTGTTGTGTGTGTGTGTTTGGGTTTTTTTTCCCCCTCCTTTCCCTTGTAGCTGGAGCGACTAGTGAAGGAGTCCTGGCTAACTTCTTCAATAGTCTCCTGAGCAAGAAAACTGGTTCCCCTGGTGGCCCTGGTGGTGTTGGTGGCAGTCCAGGAGCAGGTGGCACTGGAGGTGCTGGTAGCAACTTACCACCGTCAGCAAAAAAGTCAGGTATGATTAATGATAAAAGATCAACTCAATCTGAATTGTGAGTGGGGGATCATTCCTATTAGTATAGTTTACCAGAAGTATGAACACTACTATATTTAACTGAATGTTTTATTGGATATGTTTTTTGCTTTTGTTTTCACAGCAGTTTAATATTACCTTTTTATGGCTCTCAAAGGATCAAAGAAAAACTTTTCATGTAGCTGTTTAAGCATGAATTGCGTCCACATGACTTCTTCATTTTTCCTTTGTTTCCCACCATCCCAATAAACGGCTTATGCTATAAGCCATTTTTAATATTATTCAGATGTATTGGGACTTCAGGTTGATTTTTTTTTTTTTTTTTTAAATAATACTATCAGTGTTAAAAAAGCTTTACATTGTCTTTTGCTAGTGATCTAGCTCTGATGTGAAGGTTTTGGTTGATTGAGTTTGGTGACAGCCTATAAAACTACTTATGTATGTTCTGTTAATAGCCTTTTTTTATATGATGTGATTAATAATTAGTATGCATCTAAAAATATCTAATAGTGACTGCTCTAAATCTAGATGCAAGACTACTCTGCTGCTTCTTGCTATTCCAGATTAAAATGTTTCTGTATTACTTAAGAACATACCTATACAGACACCTTCCCTCCCTGCTTCCCCAGAGGTTAGCAATGCTGTGCTTAAGTGAGAATGCTGGTGATTCATTGGTACTTGACATTAGCGTTCACATTTATATAGTAAGAGAAAAAACACGTCCCTTCCCACTAATATTTTGTGTAGACTGACCCCGCAATTTTTTTTTACATGTGTGCACTTCCCCTTTTTAAATGCAAAGCTCAGTTGGCTGAGCAAAGTTTGAGTACTTCCTAATCTGCTGCTGGCAAAGTCAGTGGTGCTTGTTTGAATGGCATATGGACATTGTTCAGACAAATGCAGCTGATGCAATATGAGATGCAGAGAGCACCCACTGAAAAATCCTGTGGGGAGTGGCTGCCAGTGGGTTTGGGTGACGCCAGGGAGATGGAGGCAGTGCTCCAGAAAAGTGGTGTGTCCGAGGCCATGGCAGAAACTTCAAGAACAGAATTAAACTGCTAAGGAGAAAAAACGTTCTCAGAAACTTCCTACTCTGCAACAAATGAAGGGGGTGTAGCCAGTTAAATGTAGCAAAGGACTAGGTTTTCAGGGAATTACCATAAATAGAAATGTTTGGCTTAGATGTGGCCTCTTCACCTTCCTCAGTATTTCCTGCCTTGTGTTTAGTGTTATCTATAATGCTCACTTTTTGAAATCTGAAAATTGGCTGTTAAAGACAGTGGCTTGGGATTTGAGAATTACTTTCCCCCCAGCAGCTATGGGAAATTTCTCTGCTTATTAGTTGCAATATTAGCTGCTTTGATTTTGGATACAGTAGTAGCTTGCTTTATTTGAAGAACAGCACAGTACATCTGGCAAAAATTAGCTTTGTGGATAGTTCTGTTAATTTGTGTCTTCAGAAAGGATGCTGGGACATTGCTAAAACTACATGTGTGTCAGAATTTTCCTTTACAGCCTGAGATAATATGCACACCTGTCATGGCGTTAGACTCTAATGTTCTTTGCTGCCTTTTCCCATACTGTCTTCTCCAGTCTTGTGATAGAACATGGCAGGATAGAAACCTAGACTGGGGAGTAGGAGTTAAGACTAAAATGATGGGGAAAAAATGGTGTATTTTAAGCATGGATCAGGTCTAAGTGTGACTGCGCAAATGTTTGTGCTATTCCAAGTTAGGGAGGAGGTAAGCGGGTGAGGAGAGAAAGGGATTTGGCATCCGCAGGTCTGCATGCACCCATGAGCAGCGGTGTTGGGTTTATGCTGACCAAGTATGTAGAACTGACTTCACTGGTCTGTGGTGAAACCCCTGATTTACATTCAGAATTATTTAAAATACGTATGACGCAGAAAACTGTAGAAGTACTCATAACTGCTATCCTTAATGGACTCCTCTGTATTTTATATTTTACATTAACTCTTCATATACTGACAATTAATATATAATTATGGAAGCTTCTTTGAGAAATTGGAAATACAGAAGGGTGTGACTTTACTGTTTCCTTTCTGTTTCTTTTGGGTTTTGGCCTTGTGCCTTTACTCTGCACTCAAAGTGTGCAGTAACAATTTTTAGGATTTGTCGGATGCAAAAACTATGTTTTTCTGGTTTTTGCTTCTTTGTTCGGTTTGACAGGTGTTTCTTGAAAGTTGAAGATATTATAGGCTTTCCCAAAACTGTTTCATAAACATGACTGAATGATATGCATTTCTTTTGTAGGTCAGAAGCCAGTTTTAACAGATGTTCAGGCAGAATTGGACAGAATTTCACGAAAACCTGAAATGGTCTCTCCTACAACACCTACATCTCCCACAGAAGGTGAAGCATCTTGAAGACACCAAATAAAACCAATTGTTCAGTTTTCTGGGATAATTCAAACTTGCCTCTGCCTCTTCCTTCAGTGACTGGAACTAAAGAACTGAAATATCTTTCAGAACACAAACAGTTGATGTCTGTCTTTCTTTCATATGTGTTGCCCAACTTTACAAAAGGGAGCTGCACAGATGGAAAATGGTTATCACATCATGTAGGAGTACTGGTCACAGTGCAAAAATAGTAAATTAATTTTTTTCTGGGTTTTGTTGAAAAGTCAGTGTAATTCTGTAAAATTGCAAGTATGTCCACTTAAGTGATAGGGGTTGCTTAGAGCAGGAAAACTGATACACACCACAGGCACTTAATTTATATTGATTTCCCAACCTGTTAGGCAAGTTTAATACCATCTTAAATAGATTAACCTCTAAAGGAGAGAACTACTACTAGTTTTTTGGAAGAGAAAATTAATTGCACAACACTAACAACAACAACAACAACAAACTCCAATTACACTTGAACACTTCATTTGGAGTATGGTTAAAAAAATCTGTTTGATCTCCTCGGAGACTTACACTGCATTCAAAAACCCATGCAAAAACTTATTCCAGATATAAGACTAAATTAGTGGCCAGGCTTTCTTGGTTTTTTCTCTTTGATTAATTTCAGACACTGAATAAAAGATGTATAAAGAAAAAGCAGAGGTTAAATGTACAGATTATCAGTATCCAGATTTGTCTATATATATATGGCTCAGCCTTAACATCCTCCCACTATGTCTCCCACATTAGTTACGGTTTAAAATTGGTCATCAAAACTGTAATCAGTTAATAAAGTATTCTCTGCATTCAAATTTAAATAATTTTCATTGAAGCCATGGTGTTCTTGTTTGTTTACAGTTAAATCTAAGGATGTGGTGTGAAACATCTTAAAATATGCTTTTATATTTTGCCTCTCAGCGCATAATATCTCTGGTAGATATTTAAACTTCCTTAAAACATTGTTTTTGGAAGGAAGTGGATAAGTCTGCAGTGTTTGTTCCTAGGAGTAAAACTTGGGTGGTTTCTGCTGTAATGTTTTAAAGGCACACTAGTTACACTAAGGATCCTGCTGATGACTCCAGTATATTGTCTAAGTAGTAGTTGACCAAGGTTAGGACTTTACTTAAACTTTCAGTACACAAATGTTGAGCATCACTTCACTGTTTTGTTTCAAGTTTGTGGTCGATGTCTACTGATGGCGACAGAATAGTAAGTGTAAAAAGTATATCCTGATCAAATGATTGACAAGAGACTTCTTCAATGAGTTCAGTTTTTTCAGTTTTTTAAATCAATGAGTCTTATGTTAATTCTCTGACTATTTAGAAAACTTCTGAAACACTGAGGAAGGGGGGGGTGGGGGTGGGTAAATCCTCTTTATTTTGAACATGGTGGTACTCTCTCCTCCAGTTCCTGCATTCTGTAGTGGTTCTGGTGAATTACCTCTATTTTCAAAATACCTAAATTTACTTAAGAACAACATACATCTTGTTGCTTAAGTTTAGGGATTTCAATGTGCATACTTGTTAAAATTGACTCAGAATATTGAATTTTGGACTGACAAGTTTCAGCAGAGATTCTTAACTATGGATCAATTGTTCAAACTGGAGTCCTTGAAATTTTGCTTATGGCAGTGATTCAGTAAAGGTGGCACATGGGGAAATGCATGACCTGCTGATGAACAACTGTATAGAATAAATTACATCTTGAAGAAAAAAAAATTAAGCTTGCAATCATGGATGCATGGCATGCATCAGTATCAGAACAGTTCTCTAGATTCTGCATGTAAACTTCTTGAAACAGAATTTGAACTGTGCTTGAGAGAATGGGTCCTGCTTGCATCATCACCAGTACGCTTCCTCGTACAACTGCACTGGTATGTGTTGGTAGGGTGAAACTTTGGGTTTTAGGGCAACATCTTAAACTAGTTGGTACTGTCCAGGTTTTTGAAAGAAAACTTCAGCTCCTGCAATCTTTAATTTAGTTCATTTGAGCATCTGTCAAAGCACAACACCCTTTCCGAAGCTGGAAAACTAGACGTACTATATTAAGAGCTATTGCACTTAGGTGCCCTTTTTTGTGGAGGCTGGGACAGGGGAAAACCTTACTAATGACTCATTATAATTTCACTTCTTAAAACAAAGTTGGCAAAATGTCACTTCTGCATATTTAAAGCTTCTAAATGTATTTCTTCCCTAAACCCTCATAGCTCTTTGGTTTGGTTTTGGGTTTTTTTAAAATTATTATTTACAAATTATTACTTACAAAAAGGCTGTCTCCCTACCATGCCTTTTCATTCTACAAGACTAAAGTAGCCTGCTTCCCTCCCTAAAGTTCAAATTCTCTTAACGCTGCTGTCACTATCTATCTACAGCCTGCTCATGCTGTTTGGGGAAAAAGACTTTAAAGTATCTTTACCAGAAAAGGAAAACATCTGAAAATGTGTTGCTGTGTAACCTGATGGCTTTGGCTTCTTGTTTCCCCCTGGTGAGACCAAGACTACTGGGCTGGTTGCTTTGTCCTCTTGAGTGGCAATTCCCCTGACTACTGCTTTGATGAGAGTAGACAATTAAGGTGGGATTTACAAGAACTATCATGCAAAAGGAGTCTCTGTGACAGGAGGCCCTTTTCACAAAATGTAGTGCCAGTGAACCCTTCTCCCTGTTCTTCATTCACCATCAAGTCAGGCACCAAAACTAAACGAGAAATAAACGGGGTAAACCAATGAAGCTAATTTGGCAATGATACTTCCGCATAATCCTTTATTGTGCTTTCATGCCCTAAGCTGTAGATGGGTTAGGTTTGTGATGATCCCAATTTTAAAAAGAATAACAGCATGAATAACTTTAATTTTGCTTCTAATCACTCTTGTGTGCCTGTAATACTTGTGTCATTTGGTACAAAGTTTCGGTCTAGCATACAAGATGCAGAAAGCAAAGAGGTAATACAAGAACTACAGGGGATGATTTTTGATAAAGAACAATTAGTACTTTTTAAATGCTTTGCAGTATGAATACTGCAAAAACACTACAAAATAAATAAACCAAGTAAGTTCCTTGGAACTTATTAGCTTCAAACTAAACTGTTCTGGGGGAATTTTACAAATCTCCTCTTCTTCCTTCTCTCTACCGTGTTCCTGTATCAGTTCTTTGAGTATACTGGTTGTAATAAAGCTATTCTGCAGATTTTAAGGTTGAAAATTTTGAGTAAATGGCCATTTTATTTCCAGACCATATTTTTCAGCTGAAAACAGCAGTCTCTGAAATGTGCATGTGACTTTTAGATTATATAGACTAGCTACCATATTACACTAACCTTAAATTTGTAGTGATACAGCTGAAATGCAAGTACCAGCCTGCTGGGCTGCAGTCTCTTCTTGGGGGGCAAACTTAATTTGCAGTAGGACACCTGCAGCTGCAGAACCATTGCCTATTGAATTCCTCACAGCTTTATGCTTCTCTGTGCCATGCAGATGCATGCAGAAAGCCACTGCCAAGAGTTGGCCTAACCCTGCATTTGGGAAATGTGGAGAACTGAGGGGTTTTTTTCTCTAGTGCCACAAGGGATACTCAGAAATAGCTGTTAAAAATGCTAATTCTTCATCTTCTGCTATTTAAAAACCACACATTCTACCACGTTAGTATGGTGATCGGGGTTTAGTGAAGTTCAGTTGCAATACTGAGCCCAAAAATAGAGCCTCAAGAGCTGAAGAAGCTCCAGCAGATGCAACGCGTTCAAATCTTTTCTGAGCTTTGTCACAGTACTTGGAATATTCCATTTGCTAGCTAGTCATCCTGTATTTACTTCATGTAATACATGGGGCTAGAGTCATGAACAAAAGCTGTTCAGCTGCCTGTGTGGGAACACCAGAACCGAGACCAGGGAGAGAGCCATGCCCCCGACCAGCTGACTTCAGCGGAGCTCCCCAAATTGTGCAGTAGCAATAAACTTCACCACCCTTCAAATGAAACCAAGTTTGGCTGCTCCTTCAGTGGTTTGGGCTTTTAAGCTGCTTTCCCATTCCTCTACTTCCTTCCCCCTCACCCTCCAAGAAGAAAAGCAAAAAACCCCACGACTGCATTTATGAACATAGGAAAAGGAGAACATTTGTGAGGTCAGTGGAGCCCTACTGTGTGAGGGACTTAGGCTTTAGTGTCATACTGTAATACAGCACAAAGCTAGTGCCAAAGAGCCACCTGGGCATCACTTCAGGAAAACAGTTATGCAGCCTTGGCCTGTATCCACCTTATTCCAGTGGCTGGCATTTACTCAACTGCTTCAAGGAGCTCCAGTCACACTTTTTTGTAAATTATTTCAACATCAGTGGCAAGGAGTGGTAACAGTCATACAGCTATACTGTGTACACTGTAATCTCCCCTAATGAGGTGGCTTTCTCAACTTAATTGGTATTGCTTTTTGGTCACTATGGTGGGCATCTTTGGAGAAGATGTAATGAGGGCGAAAACTAGGTCACTCGTCACTAATCTGCTTCCACCGATCTCCCACTCTCTGCCTGGCTGACTGGAGATGTTACCATAGGTCAGGATCTAACTCCAGGGCTGCTTCTCTGCCACCGTGTCCTGCCTTTAGCTCTGGTCCTGCCATTCCAGCAGAGGCCGTGGCAGGGTAAGAAAGACTTCTCTTTCCGGAAAACTTTGCCAGGTGTAGCACATAAACAGAGGGGCATTAATAGATGTACATCTGGAATGAGATTTCCATTACATCACAGCCAGCTAATTACAGTTATTTGCATTAAACAGGCTTGTTATTTATCGTAACTGTTGTTTTGATTTGCATTCCCTCTTTAAAGGAGAGATACTGTTCTTGAAAGATGGTGCTGATGAAAAGGGTGAAGAACACCTGCAGTTTGTGTGAACAGCAGCATTTGTATGTTTTAACATAATGCTTGAAGTATTTTTAAGCTACCAGGTCCTATGCTGTTGCCCAGTTTCCATTCCTTCTCTGTCACACAATCTTACAGTTCCTGTAGCTTTGCTGTTGTTTTGCTTTTCCTGCACCTCCTTATAAATAAATAAAGTGGGCTAAAGAAGTTAGGCTTTAAATGGCAAGCTAGCCTTTATAACTACTGCATCATTGATACGTATTGCCTGGAGAAGGCCTGAACAGGAAAAACAACTCTTAAAGACAGCAGTAACTAGAAAAGGGTTGCCATATATTTTATCTTTTGTAGGCTTGTCTTGTGTTTCTGTGACTCCTTGAAAAGCAGGCGCTCCTCAAGATAGCTGTCTTCAATACTAACATGTGTGTTCACAACCTAGCAATGCTGCATTAAGACATTGGTAAAGATTCAAAAGGGAACAACTCCAAAATAGCCTTAGATGCTACTGAACACCTTAAAAGAACTGACAATTGCATCTATCTCTGTTAAGTCCTGTCTCCCTCAGACCACAGCATAGCCTAGTCACACACCTTGTGGCTTTGGCGTTATTCAGCCAGTTTTGAGATATTATCAAGGAAGAAAACAAAAAAAAAAGGGAATTTCCTTCAGAAGAGAGATGGCAGCCTCCGTAATGTAATCTTATTTATAATGTACTAATATAAAAAAAAAAGGTAATGAAGGCACTGGGGACTCGTAGGTAGTAACAGTACATGTTACTGACTGCACCTACCTGCTCAGTCCTCCAGTCTGGGATGCTGCCAGCAAAGCTACTTCAGACTCACCCCAACCCCAGGCAGAAGCCAGGGCACACCCATGGTGATACCTTACTCATTTTAGTGGAAACTCCCACGCCTTGGGAATTACGGGACTTGCCCTATTCATTTGCCTCTCAAGCCAATTCCTGCAGCCAAACATTGTTTATGGCCCAGACAAGTTTGTGCCATCCTGCCTGGGGACCCCGCATGTTCCCTTGGCTTGTGTTGTCTTACCTGGAGAGGTCTTGCGTACGGCCTGCCGGTACGCATTCAGCATGGGGCATGGCCCAACTGCTTTTATCTGGCCCATATGACTCCATCTGTCCAGTTAACGGTGGACCTTGGTGGAGTTAAAAATAGCACCTTCCTCATGGGTCACTGTAGCACACATCCTTCCACTTCACTGTGCGGTTCTGAAAGAGAGGCAGCGTCTGAACAGCCTGCTCTGTTCCCTAAGCACGTATAAAGCTAAGAGTAAGAAAGCAAATCACCATCTTTTCTGTCTGTAGATTGTAGTTGGCTGAATTTAAGTCAGTGAAGTATATCTGAACTCGACTATGAAGGACCATAATAGTTCTGTGGATAATACATTAATAATTTAAAAGTGAATGTAACACACCTTTGCTTACATACAATGAGCTCGACCTACTCTTGGGCAGGCACCGAAAGCTTCTTTTAAAAGTTGATCTGGGCAAAAGTATGTCAGTATATCAGTAGAGACTCGGGAATACCAGTGTTTTCTCTCACTGACAACAAGGAGTGTAAGCAGGGAAAGCTTTGGCTTAAAAGCCCCTTCTGATATCGTCATCTCATGCGACAACAGGGAAGTAAATCATCTTGCCAACTCTTCTTAATAAGCACCCCTTACAAAACCGAGGCCAGCCCTCGGCCGGAGGCGACCCCTGCGCGACTGCCCCTTGCCGCAGCCCCCGGCTCCCCGCCGCCTGCCGTCC
>WAAD01033676.1:17055-68940 GCA_013389945.1 Fregata magnificens
GCGGCGGCCTGGGGGCGAGCAGCGGGCGCCGCCGGCTGGGCCCGCTCCCGCCGTGTCAGCGCCTGTCACCCGCCTGCTTTGCAGGTGTCCCTGCTTGCCAAAAGTGCAGCTTTGGTGTAGAAATGAGCGTGTTATGGTGACCTCCGGCTTCGGGACCATCCCCCGCCGCTTAAAAATTAAACTGCACTGGCAAAGCGCAGGCAGGGGGACGTGGCCGTACGCAGGCTTCAGGGGAGTTCTGTCGCTCAGGAAAGGGCTCGCTCCACCAGAAAGCCTCACTTCAGAGGTAGCGGAGGCAAAGCCCACCTTTGCTGTTGGTCACTAGAGCTGCGCAGACTTGTAACTCGGATGGAAAGCAGACATGGTGTCTTATAATGCCGTCGTCTCTACAGGTTCAGATTATTTTATGGTGGGGAAGTAACAGGGTTGTTCCTTTTTCATGTTCTAGCTACAGGATGAGGTGCTGACATCTGATGGTTGCATGCGTCGTTCGACAAAGTTCAGTGCTGCAGCCGGTGTGGTCCAGCTGTGGTTTAAAATGAGAGACAAACCTCACAGGAAACTTAGTATTTTTCTTCTGAGGGCCACGTTGGATGAAAACAGGAGGTAGAAGCCTTTGGCTGGACCTCAGGGTAGGGCAGTAGAACTGGGAAGAGCTTGCTGGGTCATCAGATCCGGACCTCCCTCTCCTGTTGCCCCTGCAGCCCATTTGTAAGCTTATCACGCTGCACTGTCCGTGCTGAAATCGGGGCGCTCGTTTCTCCCGTGATTTGTGGTAGAAAATTGCACCAGAAACGTGTGGTGTTGATGGTGGCCTATTGTACAAGACATCGCAGTGCATCGCTTCATGGCAGTCCTGTGCCCACCGGGAAACAAAAGGCTTATGTTCTGCTTGCTTTTTGCTACGTGTAATGTTATTCCTGAACGCGTTCAGCTGTTGGGCTGATTCAGACTCCTGTTTGTTATGTGCTCGGTGATGGGCTCTTCCAAAACATGCCAGCGTGACTGCTGATAAGGACATGATGGGTGTCATTCTTAAGTACTGGCAGGGAGGTAGTGAAACCCACAGTGGGAAAGGGCAGCTGACTGTAAATGTGTGTCAGGGTACATTTTCCAGCCCACAAAGTGGCTTTTTAGTCAGATGTCTCATGCTCGTGGGAATTGTAGGTGATTTCCAGCCCTTTCTCATTACTTCACCATTGCAGAAAAGAGGACATACAGTTTTTAAACTTTGTCTTGCACACAGTCAAAACCCTTAACCAGAAACATAAGATTCTTGAGGGCTGGTAAAGGTAACGGTAATGCTGCCAAAAATAATGTTTTCTAAGAGTGTTTAAAAAAAATCACACCCAAGAAGGCTTTAAATAAATAAATACAATAGTACATAAACTTTTAATTCATCTACTGGAGATTAATAAAGTAAGATCTGCTGTCTGTTGCTCCCAGACAAGCAGATCATTTACATAACTAATTTCACCAACTAAAATAAACTATTACATACACAAATTTACTGGTGTACCAAAGTCTTAAACTGTTTACCTGAACAGAGGCATTATTTAAAAAGCTTTCTAGGTAGGAAAAAGGCAAATTATGATTATCCTAAACAGGATGGATAACTCCTTGATACGCTCCTAAAGAATTTGCAGTTTATGGCCTGTACCTGTCCCTCAACAAGAGGAAAAAGAAAATGGAATTATAGTCATTCACCCTCCTAATTTCCAGCAGTTTTTTTCCACCCTTTTTGTTACCCTTTACGAAAATGCACAGATCTTGGGAGTTCTTGGTCAAAACGCTTTAAACAAGCCCCAGAAATTACTAAAGGTGGAAGCCTGAGTATCTCCAGTAAGAGAAATATTCCTGTTTTGGGAAAGTGTTGATTTTCAGAAATGCCAGTGATGGTGATGGTCATTAATATCGGTTAGCCTTGTGTCACAATAGTGATTGTGAGTTGTTATTGGGATTACACACTGATAATCACTCGTGTGGACTGCTAAACAGGGTATTGCACTCAGAAAATCAGCTGTCTTCATTATAGAAGTAATCAAGTATTTTAGAAAACACTGTGAAATCACCTGCAGAAAACTGGTTTCTAGACCTTAGAAATGCTTTTCTTCTGATTAATAATGGCATACATTGTAATCTTAGCCTGCCTTGTTAAAGCTTTTTGCGCAAATGAAATAAGGAAAATGTAACTGTCAAAAGGATGCTGGGAGGCATGCTTTTTGCAGGGTTTTCTAGATTTTTATTTTTTACATAGATGGCATGTTTTTGTTAGTCCATGACTGGTTCAAATTCTGCACAAAGGTAAATGGCACAGTGCATTTTGTGCCAAGATTGAGGTAGAAATGAATTCTTACCTAAAGCAGAAATACTTGTCATCAACTATTGTTTGGTTTTAACAAAAATGCCCTAACTGGAAAGGAAAATTGTAATTCAGTCTTAAAGATCTGCTCTTTCTCTGAGCTGTTCACTTCCTATAGCAGCCCTGATTGTGGAGACTTACAGAATTAATATGTGCACCCACCTGAACTAGAAGATTTTGTACTGGGAATACCACTGCTGAGCATTTTCACAGGCCTGCTGGAAAGTTCATCAATCTGCTTTATTTCTGTAGCATTCTTTTGTAGCCTTTCACTTATTAAATCTAGAAACTTGACGCTTGTGCATAGACTTCCAACAGCAGTGTCAGTATCAATGAATAACTTCTTGCTGGTAAGGGACAGGTGAAGATGTTTAATTTCTGGTGTACATACGGACAGATAGGACTAGTAATTTAAAAAAAAAAAAAAAAGTTAAAAACCGCATCTCCAACGATGCTTTTCCCTTTACAGCACGCAAGAAAGCAAGCAGTGCCTGCATATGGCGAGGTGTGGATTTTCCTGTAGGAACCAGTGAGCATGGTGCCAGCCTGGCTGTGTCCCCGTGCACCTCTCTGCAGCCCGTGCACCTCTCTGTAAAAGAAGAACTGTGACAGCTGTGCCCTGACCTACCTGCCGGGTAACCCCTGCCTCTCTACCAACACTGGCACTGCATCTGCAGCTGTGCAGGGCTCTGGGTGAGAGGGAAGGCTGTGGCTGCCTGCTTTTGTCTTCAGGTGTTACCCTGAGCTTCAGGGTGAAAGAAAATCTGACTGGAAGGTTTAGCTCTCAAGAAAATGAGGAACTACTGACCTGCCCCTCTCCACTTGTTATTGATGGCTCAAACAAAAGCAGTAGTGATATTCTGGGCATCGGCTGCTAGGGATTCTCCATGGGATTGGTGTGGAGGAGGCAGATACAAAAACAAAACAGAAGGAGCTTCGGCTGCTTCATGAAAGCCTGTAGGGGTCTGCACTCATCCTGGGACTAATGCTGATGGACGGAGGTGGATCTCCGGCAAAACAGTTCTTGGGAAACTGAATGAAATGTGGAATCTCCTGGCTTGTTTAAAGCAGCTCATGTATTTATACTGTACCTAATAGTGGGATGTTACTAAAAAGATGAATAATAGAGACGATAATCTTCTGGCTAATAGTAGAAAAAACTTCTTGCTATGTTATATAGCAGTAACTATATAAACCGAAGTTAGGAACTACTTTTTTTAGTCATATTTAGAACTATTCTTTTTTTGTAGTAGGACAACAAAGTAATCCCTTTTGTTTCTCATAGTGATATCAAGAAGCAGTTAAGAAACCCAAGCAGAACTCTCTGGCAGCTTATAAATGCGCTGCTGATACACTACTTTAATCAAAGTTCTTCAAGCCAAAGCTTTTTTAATGATGTACTTTATTTTGTTATTCAGCTAATTAATAAGAAATAGAATAGTGACTTGTCCAAGGCCCACACAGGACTCCACTTGGTAAATCTCATTTATTTGACACTGAATCCTCTATAGCTACTCTTTGAGTGGGATTTTTTTCTACTTGTTTTGTATACTCAGTGGAGAGGGTTTTCTCAGTTATTTAGATCATACTATGGCTATCTGGGCTTATAAATTCTTTTAAGGGCAGGTTTATTTCCTTTCTGTTCTGTTTCATCCCAGGTAAAAGTGATAGCATTCAGTTTTCAGTGCTGATAAAAAGAGCTAGAACTATACATGAAAACGTATCTCACACTTTAGCTGACCTTGTGAAAAATGTGAAATTGAAAGTCATTGGACACAGCTGTAAGCAAATCTTTTGAAATGCAAAAGAGAAATACTTAAAAATTGGAAATTCAGAGTTCAAAATATTCCTCGGACAGCCATTGTAGTCACTGTTTTAGGTGCAAGGGCTGCTGAGAAGTTTGCCTTGCCAGCCACTGCAGGAGAGAAGGGAAGTATGTGGAGGCCTGATAGCAATACTGCAGTTTTCCAGCTCGGGTTCTTTCCCTTTCTGAGATCCTGTTTACTTTATATGATTGCAGGATATTCAGAACATGATGCTTTGAAGTGCCCTTCTGGCATAGCGGGGGGAATTTACAGTTTCCACGTGCTAAATTGCTGTCCTTATTTTTACTGTCAGAAAACTGAAACCGAAGGCTGGTGGTTGTTTTGCAAGAATAAGGTGCAGATGAAGCATCTGCAGTTGCTAAAAACTGGAAAATAACAATTCTGAATTTTAGAATTTGTTGGTGGTTTTTTTTTTTTTTTTAAAAGAAGAACTGTGAACGCCATTATTGCCCATATACTCTTATTAAAAATAGGGTTATCATCCTTATATCAGTCTCAATTTTATGACCGAGTCTGATTCCTACTAATGGTTTTGTTTTAATTAGGTGAACTCCTTACTACAAGGATCTATAATCCTGTGTCAACTTTATGGGATGAAGGAAACTAGCAAGAAGTGGCCAAAATGAGAAAACATTTAAATAAAGCAATATTCTTTCTTGTACAATAAAATAGTAGAAAATCCAGCAGCAGATGTATGGTGACTGTACAGGAATTAACTCATGTTCTTTCCTCAAAACTGTGGCAGGAAGGTGAACATAAGCTTCTGCATGGATTAAACACTGTCCAACATAACTTAAACATAGTTTAAAGTTTTGGTTCCTACAGGTACAGCTGAGCTTCTGTCGTTACTGGGTCATAAGCACGTGACCTATTAGCTACACGCACTTTCTCTGAGGTTTATCAAGGGAGGTAACATCGGCTGTAAACTTTCAGGGAGGTAGCTGACTGTCAATGCCATCCAGTTTCCCCTCCACCCTGAACCAAAATGCATTTAAAATTAAGTGCAGTTCTAAAGTAGTAAGCAATAGGATTTTTGCTCATTCTGAGCAGGATGCGTGCTCACCACGCTGCCTGCCTAGTCTGCTTCCAACTGGCCATTGCACAAATGCACAAATTGGGAATCTTGACTGTTTAATCAAGAAGCCTGTATTTGGCAGTGTGTGCTCAGCTTACCCAAGTGTAGTTTATTGACCAACTTTAACATGAAGTGTAAACCGTGTCACTACATAATTATTTCTGCCTGTAAGAAAGTAGTGCAGAATTTTACTGGGTTCTTTGCAGACTGAGGATTTTCCTTACAGCTGTCTTTATTAATGTTCATATCAGAGACATCTGTTTGCTGAAGATATTAGAGACTTGATCCAACTCAAGCATGTTATTTGTTTGCAGATTCTCTCTCTTCTGGCTGTTATTTGTGAAGAAATTGTGGAGGATTGTATCAACTGTGGCGGACTTTACTTCTTTGAATTCATAAGCTGCAGTGCCTTTCTTTTGAGCCTCCTGATCCTGTGTGTGTATTGCACTGATGTATATGAAACATTTGGGGAAGATAAAGTACAGAGAGTGGTAAGGAAATGTTTTTTTTTTTAAAACAAACCATTTCTTCTAAGTGCTTAAAGGTTACTGTGAAGTAACAAGGCTATGCAGAATGAACCTCCTTTTCTTCTTTATTTAAAGGGTAGATTAAAGTAGCTTATAGTTTAAAAAATGAGTCAGCTGTGAGAGTCCCTTTTATATTGACAACTTTTCCAAAATCATCATGTTGGTTACCTGCAGGATTTTAGGACTGTGTGAAAGTCTTTCACGCAGACTAATACTACTGCGTAGTCATTGCATATATGTATGTATACAGAACACAGTTTACTGCCATCATGACACTTGTAACTTGCCTGTTTACCCTATCTATTTTCCTACTGGGTGTAGCCTACCTCCTTTTTGGTAATAATCATACTTGTTACAGTTAATGCTTTTATATTTCAGAAGATCCAGCAGTGGCACAAAGTTGCTCTGTAAAGTCGTAAGAATATGATAGTGTCTTATGAGTGTCCCCTCCTATTTGTTTTCAGAGCAAACAACAGGTTTTTTTACGTGAAGGTACAGATAAGGAAGTGTAGTAAGAGATTTGAATGAGCACATTTACATACAGGTTTCTGGTTTCCTAGGGGATAATGATAGCATGGTTGACCTGAGCCTGAATTTGATTGTGAAAGAAGTTAGATGAAAGGAGTGAAATACTTAAAGAAGACAAAAACAGGGGATTATGTAATGCAGACTCTTTTAAATAGTTGATAATCTTGAATGTTGTTTGGAATACAGCTGTAAAATATATTTTCTGAAGCTCCCATTAGCATCAAAGTTTCAAAGCATAAATGCACTGGCAGATTAACTCAGCTGCTGTTATGACGCTTGTTCTTTTTCAGGTAGTATGTCTACAATTCTATAACATTCATTTTTTTATATTTGCAGAATTTTTGGGCCATGCCAGCCATTGGTGTCTTTTTTCTGTTAGCATCAATAGTGCTTCTTGCAACCAGCTCTGGGTCTGCTGTTGAAAAAGCTGCATGTGTAAGTCTTAAAATTGCATAATTTACTTAGTATTTATCTTGTATGTTAATTTCTTTGCCCTCTAAGCCTCACTCAATTTTCAGGGAAGAAACTGCGCAGGGAACAGAATTCAGTGCATTGCGATGTTTCAGGAGGAATTAGCCATTTCAGACCTTCCAGAAACTTACTGTAGGAAATCCAAAGAGCAGGCATTCCTCAGGATTGCTGGAAAGCTCTGCATGCACTTGCAGCTCCCCAGCATTTGTGGCTGGCTTCTGGGTTCCTCAGGCTTCACTGCCTTGGCTCTGTTTTATTCCCTGTCATCTGTTACTCTTTGTTGCTCTCTCTCTCAGCTTCCCCAGTTCTCTGATACCCTATCTCTGAAATGCCTACTTTTTTCCTCAATTGTCCTTTCATAATGCCACCCCCCCATAAAGCCAGCAAGAAACCATGTCTTTCACCGGGCGTTATAAAGCATATGTGGAGAATGCTGACTTGCAAAGGCTGCAATAAGAGCAGCAGTTTCCTCAGTGACAGAAATAGTTAGAAGAGCAATGGGGCCTGCACCTCCTGGGGAACAGTGAAGAGGCTCAGGGCAAGGCCCTGAAGAGGCTTTGGGATACTGTGGATGTCGTAATTCCTCACTCATTTGGCACATCTTTAGAATAACCTTGGAATTGTGAATATGTGAGTTTAAAAGATCAAATTTTGATTCTATTCTTGAATGAGAAAAAATTAGTTAGAAAAGAAAGCAAAATAATCCTGTTCCCCAGGCAGCACGAGCTATTATAGACACACACTTTTGTGTAGTCATCTTCTGTGATGTTGATATCTTCAAACCTAATGGTTTGAGTATAAAGTCTTTCAGGTTTTTTTTCTGGTGCTGGAAAAACAAAAACTATTGTGATTTAAGACTTACTAGTGTCAAGTTGCTTTGGGGCAAACCAGTTGTGTAAAATTTAGGTAAAAGTCAGAATAATGCATGTGTTTGAAAGAAGCTGCTGTAACCAACCTTCTCCTTATCACTATCTTGCCATGACTAATAATGAAATGTCATTAACAAAATGTCATTTCATCCCCCCTTGCTGACCCAGTAAGGACTCGCTTAGGCTCTGCAGATCTTAGCTCCCTTCACCTTCCATGTGTTACTCTTCTTCACTTGGTCCCTTGAATCAGCAGCCATCTCTTGGATAAATACTCTGCTATACCACCAATGCCATGCTTCTTCAATAACTAATTTTTGCAATAAAATGAATATACTTTTACTATTAAGGGCTGTTTAGAACATATTGTACGGTTCAAGCTTGATTAAGAGAATGAGAACTGTAAAAACTTTTGCATTAAATGTGCTAGAATTATGATTTCTGATCTGTTTCTAATTTAAATGGAAACCCCGATTCAAGGAGCACTGTAATCTTAATATATAAGCATTATTAACGTATGTAAATAGTCCAGAAAATCTCTCCAAACAATAGAATACTGTTAATGTTTGTACATTTTGAAATCATATATTCCTTTCACTTTCACAGGTGTTTGGATTTCTTGCAAGTGTTGCATTTTTAGCTGAAATTATTATAGAGCGTTTTCAGAGTCGGAAGCAAAACGTCGACAGACGCTCTGAAAATCCTGGCAACACTCAGAGTGCTACAGAAAGTCAGCCACTGAATAAACAAAGCTAACTTTCTGGAATTTTTTTTTTTTGAATGGAGCAAACTAAAATGAACTTCCAGTGCACTGTACGTAACAACTTCTGTCTCTTCCTTCTAATCAATTTTGTACGCATTGCTCATCACAAATTTTTATAGATCCTTAGCTGAAGTAATGGTATCTTGAGCATCATGTTCTAAGGTAACTGGTCCCGCTTAATAACTGGTCCTGCCACCTGTCCAGGTGGCATACACTAAAAAAACTTGTGTCTAAATAGAATAACTTAAGGGCAACAGTGTACTGATTTGATTTTTGACAGAGGTGACTAATAAAGGTTAATGTGTGATGCATAAATTCTGAGCTATACTCTAAAGATATTTTCTGTATAAATGGACCAGATACTTCTGTTACGAGTTATAAATTAGTGCAGCAGAATTCATTCTTGTACTTACTGGTAAAACTGTGAATGTAAAAGGGATACCTAATTGGAGCCTTATGCTTACATAAGGGGTTTTGTTTTGTTTTTACTATTCATATGTCTCTGTTCTGTCTTTGGAGATCCGTTTAAAGGAATAGCGAGTGTAGCGGTTTTATGGGGAGAGTAATGTAATGGTATGTTAAAGAGAGTTTTGCAGCCCATGGTTGTCAAAAGTTTGGACTTGTACGCCAGAATCTTCTTTCAGATTATTTTGAAAGCTATAAAAGTTGCAGGAAGAAACTTGAAAAGCCAGCTGTAAGAGGAAAAAGATGAAGAATAAATATTTTCACAAAGTAACCCAAAAAGTGGCAATCTGAACATCAATGGGAAAAACGTTACAGCACATTGGTACTATCCTGGTGAATATATCTTGCAAGGTTAATACCATATGCAGCTTGTTTATGCATAGTAAACAGTAAGTTTTGCCAGAATGGTTACGGACCCCACCATTTTCTTTGTTTATAAATATGGCACTAGCTTGAGACTTCTTGCTACTGAGTAGGTCAGTTAGTAAACAGGTAAATAAGCACTTGTACCCCTGATTTGTCTTAAAAGCAACAGGCTGTAGGACTGCAAGAAACACTACTGATGCAACACGTGTCAGATAAGTGACGGACATATCAGACCAGATGTTGATGGCTGTAAAAGAAATGAAGTGGTGAAAAGGCATTTTACAGATGTCTGAGGTAGAAGCAAGACTGCTGGACCTCACTTAAGAGGAAAGCCTTCAAAAGTAGGGCAAATTGCTGTAAGCAAGGAATTGTGGAAGTAAGGAATAGTGTGGCCAGCAGGAGTAGGGAAGTGATCGTGCCTCTGTACTCGGCACTGGCGAGGCCGCACCTCGAATACTGTGTTCGGTTTTGAGGTGCTGAAGCGTGTCCAGAGAAGGGCAACGAAGCTGGTGAAGGGTCTGCAGAACAAGTCTTATGAGGAGCGGCTGAGGGAACTGGGGTTGTTTAGCCTGGAGAAGAGGAGGCTGAGGGGAGACCTTATTGCTCTCTACAACTATCTGAAAGGAGGTTGTAGTGAGGTGGCTGTTGGTCTCTTCTCCCAAGTAACTAGCAATAGAACGAGAGGAAATGGCCTCAAGTTGCGTCAAGGGAGGTTTAGATTGGATATTAGGAAAAATTTCTTTACTGAAGAGTGGTCAAGCATTGGAACAGGCTGCCCAGAGAGGTGGTAGAGTCACCATCCCTGGAGGCGTTCAAAAAACGTGTAGATGTGGCAATTCGGGACATGGTTTAGGAGTCATGGTGGTGTTGGGTTGATGGTTGGACTTGATGATGTTAGAGGTCTTTTCCAACCTTAATGATCCTATGATTCTATTCTGTGTTCCAAAATACCAAAGCAAATGAGAAAAAGCTGATTATGCAAAAAAAAATTCTTGTTTGAGTGGTAATAACATTTGCCATGTCTTCCAGGTATTAACTCCATTTCATCAATACCCTAGTCTGACAAATTTATAGTCCTGTAACCTGTTGTGGCAGCATTGAGACTAAGCCCTCCAGAAATTGGCTGAGCAAGCTGTATTTGGAAAAGGATGAGGAAGCTGTTGTAAGACAAAGGACTGTAAACAAAGGTCAAAGTTTTTTCCAGTGCTGCCACTTTCTGATGAATGTTTGTGATGTTCTTTTCCTAAGCTCTGAGACTTAAGCCTAACACTACACTTTGCTTGGAGGATGTAAAATTTTGACAGGTGGTGTGAAGCATCAGTTTAAGCTGTAGCTTGGTTTCAGAGCCATGCATAAAATACATACTTTCTTTCATAGAATTTCCTGCTTTGTGAAGAAGAAATGCTCTTTGGACTGGCTTTTTTTGTTGTTGTTGTATTTATTAGTGTTCATTTGCACGAAAACCTGATCTCAGTCTAGGTGTACAGAGCTTGCTGTAGCTGTCTCTGAAACTGGGTAGATTAGAGATGGTTTGTTTACAAGCAGTGTTACTGGTGATATGAAACTTGCCTTAAGGAGAAATATCTCTGCTATGATTTGCAGTGTCTTACTTTGGGGATTGTGTCCATATCTATGATTAACATTCTAAGGGAGTTTTTTGGTTTGTTATTGCCCAGGATTCTGCTGAATTTGTTTTCACATCAAATGTCTGTAGTATCTAAATCTTCACCTGTAATTAAAAGCTGTAAATACAGTGTAAGAGTAACACTGTGCTGCTGATATTTATTAAGCAATGCAGCACCATGATGGGACTTTTATCTTGAGGTAATTTTTCTTCTAATTTTTCTCAGCTTGAAAGTACATGAAGAGAGTTCTGGGCTTTGGTTGCTTTTTCTGTGGACTATTCCCCACCTAAGTGCTTTGTTATTGGTGTCCATTCCTGAATTGGAGATACTGGTACTGAAAAGGATCTGTAAAGTAATCTCTCTGCCTTGGCCTCCCTATCTATGATACCTACTGCTGATACTTCACAGAGAAACTGAAATACAGAGCAAGTTATTTTTATGAAAAGGTGCCACAAGGAGTTGGTGTCAGAAGAAGGTGGCTCTGACTGAGATCTCTTAACTCCCATGATCTGACTATTGGGCCTTTTGAAACAAATACTGCCAACCTTTGCAGAATGGTTTGATGGATTCTCCTGCTACATACACGCTGGCATCCCTGGCGTGTGTTGGGTTGTTAAGAGTGAGGGGGTTTTGACATGTTTTTTGTTTTCAAACCAAGTAGGTAGTTTATACCCATTCTCTCATCAACTGACTGAACCATGTATAGATTTGAGGATCAGATTCCATCTCTCACTGAAAGGGATGCAGGCATTGCTGTCAGCTAATGACAATGACAAATGGTAGTCTTTGGGAAACTGGTTAGTTGTTTTCCCATATGTCACAGGAGCTTACTAATAGGAAGAGTCCTGCTATTCTTTACAGCAATACATATTGCTCCATTCCAGATACTGTTTAGCCGGCATTAATCTGTCACACTGTGGTTAAATACTACAAGCAGACAAGTCACATATTGGTTATAGGTTTAAGGCAATTGCTAAATTGTTGCTTCCAAACCAGCTGTTGGCTAACAAAGCAGTTTCTGCATGGTGGTACTATTAATCGTAGGCTTCCAAGTATGAGGTGTGCTTTTAGTTCTGTTTTAAAATAGTTGAGAAGCAGGTTTGCTAGTGTGTATGCTGTTCTTGGCTTCTGCGAGGTCATTTGCTTAACTGCTTTATCAGCTTCCTAAGATAAAGCAGCAGGTGTGTGTCCCTCCTAGCTCCTCTGCCCTCACAGGCCAGGTGCGGGAAGAGACTTACTTGCTGCCCTGGCTGAGCAGGCTGGTCTCCTGCAGTCTTGACATGCTCCCTTTGATGCTTCTGGTGTCAGATCCAGGCTTTGAGTGTCTTGTCTTTTAATTAGCCTGATCCCAGAGAATGGCCTTGGAGCTGGATTAAACATCTGTTTTTGCAGGAGCTGTGTGCATGTGTGGCCGGGTGTCTCTTACCCCTCCCCGTGCTCTGTCAGCAAAGCGGTCTGCTTGTTTCCCAGCCTGCTTATGATGAAATCACCCTGCTTTATTTAAACCAGCTATTTAAATTACTTATATTAAGTTGGCTGATTTTGACTGAAGTAGATTAGGGATTGTTCAGGAGAGGGGTGGGCGCTCCGGCAGAAGTGCTGTTGCAAGCAACTGTCTTGAATTTCCTCGTCTGTGTGCCAAGTAACGATCTCTGTACAATCTTAACTGGCAGTAAAACCTGTGCAAGGAAGTGACTGGCCCAGTAGGTCTACCTGGGGATTGTCTTCTCCCTTCTTCACCACGGTGCTTGGCAGTGGCGTTGCGAGCCTGCTCAGCCACGTTAAAAGCTTTTGTCTTTTCCAGTTGAGCCTGTCCAAAAAATACTTAAAGGCTCTGCACCCACTTTCAGACTTTGTTTACAGTGCCTTGAGAATCAGTGCGGAGGATTCTCCAGGACATGTGGGGACTTGTTAAGTGACTGGACTGTGAGTTTCTGCTCTGAAAATCTGCACGTGCATTATGTAGATTGTGAATGTTAATTTTTGTGTTTGGCATTTAGCCCACATTAAAATCACAACGCTACCAGTGCCCTTTGGGTTCTAAATATGTGGAGGAATTGTGCCTTACGGCTTGCACTCTGTGCTTAAAAATAGCAGGGAAGGGTTGTGGTCTGTTACAATTGAGTTCTACCTTTGCACCCGCCAACTTGAAAAAGCACTGAGCTATCATGCAATTCTCAGAGCTCTGCACAAGATGTTTTTGAGTAATGGCCATCATGGTGATCCTCGTTCAAATTTGTGCAATAAAAATACCAAGCTTTCTACACTGAGGGGAAATAAATACTCTGTGAAATTTTTGAAAGGTTATATAAAATCATAACGAATCAAGCTGCTGGTAGTGCCTTTAAGATGGAAATTCATCTTTGTTTTAGTCTATTGCTATGAACATAAGCAGATCTCTAGATATTAAATTTTATGCTGTTCAGGACTATCTATCACTTTTAATACCTTTGAGAATTTGTGACTTTTAATGATTATTAAATCACGACGATAATACTGTAGTTTTATATATATAAAATAAAAATTTTATATGGTTTTGTTGCCAGTGTTGCCTTGAATTTCCATTTAAATAATTCTGAAATGCTTAAATATTTTTTCCATTCTAAACCTGTGGTCTTTTTTAATGTATTATGCTTCTTTGGTCTTAAGAACTTCCTAAAATATTTTGTAATAATTTTTAAAATAAAAATATTAGTAAATAACTTAAGTGTTTCTCATTTCTGCTGCTATGATTTGGTGTCGCTATGTAGTTCTCCCAGAGCCAACCATAGGAAATAACATCATTCTTTGTTCCTGGTCTGGAGGAAAGAGCTTGCATTGTTTGCCTGTTACTGGGGAAGAGGGTCCAACTTGCAATGCTGGATATTCTCACTGCAAGTTTCCATGAGCGAAGGTGTGATAAGGTCAGTATTGTCCCTTACCACAGGGTCCAACCAAACTAGTTTGCAATCGCCTTTACACCTACCATGTTGTATAGGTTACTGTGACAAGCATAATTCAAGTGCTGCTTTCCTATTGTCTTGATCAATTGGAGCTGAAAAAAATTTAAAGTGGCAGACTTGTTAAAGAAAGGAGCACAAACTAGCAAAAGGTGTTAAGAGCAAATAATTTCTTCTGGTGTAGAAAAATGCAGGTGACCGAGTTACATGGTTGAGGGGAAGCCGCTGGATCCTTTAAAAATGTTGGTCTGATTGTCAGTGGTAGGGGGCGAGGAAAAGGAAATAAACCTGCATGCTTTCTGGCAGGGTAGCTTTTTTGTTTCATAATCCTACAGGTTGCTTATTACCTGGTGGTGATCTTGTAAACAGGAGGAGAATGGCACCTTTTCTTCATTGTTGGCATTGAAACTGGAATGCCACAGTATATTTTTCTTTATATTGTAACATTAAAGGTGAAATTGTCTCTTTGATGAAGTTGCCAGAGATGAGTGTAATCATAAGGATTCATAAGGGAAAAAGGTCTCTAATGCTTTTAATTACATTTGAAAACTAGATGCAAGAAAACAATTGAGGCAAAATGTTATATTAAACGGTACATCAGTGGTGGATTTACAGAGCATGAGAAAATAACTCAGAAGTCCTAAGAAAGATGAATAAAGATTTAATGATTTGGAGCATGACCATACAGTTTAAGTCCTGTTACTGCTAGAATCGTGACAACTCCTTTCTCGGGAGCGTAATCCAAGTTATTTTACTGTAAATTCCCAGAATATTGCAGCAGGGCAGAATATAGGCTGGTAGTCTGCTGCTTTCCTTTGTGAGTGCACAGGCACTACCTGGTTGCTGCTGTCTGTGCATCCGTTGTTCAAGGCACATACGTGTTCCCTTGCTTTCAGGTGGGCTTTCTCCTTACAGCGAGGGGCATGACCTGCCACCTGCTTTATCACACAGCCTCCTTCATGCTGTCGTGCAGGAAGCAAGCAAGGTGAATTACTTGGCTGGGTTTTGGTTTTGACTTCTCTTTGAATTCAGAATTGCTATTCTTTTCCTGCTAAAGGAAGCACAAGGAAAGTCAGCGATGTGTTTTTGCATTCTGTTCGTGCCATCCGCACGCTGCAGTTGTCTGCACAGGAATCTGCTGAGAAGCTGCAGGAGAGAAGTTTGCCCACAAGAGGGCAGAGATGATCTGGTGATTGAAATGATTTGGTCTGGAGGACTTCGCCCTCTTTCCACCTCTATTTTCACTGGAGTTGAAGCCCCCTTGCCCTCTTCGTTTGTCCGTGTGGCTACAAATTGAACTCTGCATTTTAGTGATACTGTTTCCAATCATTTTCTTATTTCTCAAAATGTAGCCTGAAGGTTTTTTGATAATATAATCAGATCAATATTGTCTCAAGGAGATACTTTACTTCAGCAGTTTGAAAGAGTTTTACTTTTATTCCTTTTGTTTTGTAACCTGTCAAGAGATGTTTTTAAAAATTCCTTTTTATTACAAAGTAAGTCAAGCATCAGCTGCCTGACTACATCTGCACCTGTAACACCGTACTGCAGCTTGGGAGATTTTTGTGGTCAGTACTACACTGTGGTTTTCAATGAAAGGTCTGTGGATCATGGGTGGGAGAAGAAAGGAATGGGGAGTACCTGAGCATTTCCTGGATGCTCAGGAAGTTAAATGAAAGCAGCTTATAATCAAGAAAACACAAATTATGCATGCTGGAAAAATGTCAGCGTCCACAAACAGAAATGTTGGCAAACATAGCTGTAATGCATGCCAGAGAGGGCTTCTTGCAATTCCGGTCCTCTCCAGGCACCCCAGCGAAACTTGCTTTGACCAGCCTGCATGTCCTGATCATTCAGTTTGTTTCTTATGACCTATTATCTCTTGGCTGAATATTAGAACAGGACTGGGAAAATAACACAGACTTGGCTGTTTTGAAGTTGGCAAGTCCTGAGGTGAGGGTCAGGGCTTCACAAGGAGGTGACAGCATAAGCACATTCTTCTGTAGCATGACTCATGTGCAGCCAGAGGACAGCACACAGCAAATATGCAGTCAGGTATCTCTTGCTAGATGTGCTGCATGAAAAGCCTGTAGTGTTCTCCAGTGCCAAGTCTGGGGTGTGCTTCAGAACTCTCTTTTTAGTCCTCACTTGGACTTACTGAAAGCATAATATTTTAAGACAAAAGCATGACCAGTTTTTTATTATTCTATGCCCTACCCTTGCTTAGAGAATGCTGGAATGTTGCTCAAAATAATGCAAGTCTGTCTGTCTTCCCTACAGCCCTCCTTTTAACTACTTCCTTTGCACCAGCTGTCACTCTTCCAAAAATATCAGTGCAGACACAATTCTGAAATCCCCATTCATGTTGAGCTGTAGGTAAGGAAGGAACAGTTACTTAATTGTTCTGTGGTCTCTGCACACCACTAACCAAAGACATGGAGCTGCTACCCTGGTGGTAGCAACAAGGCATCCTCAGAAGGGAGGACAGACTCTCACCACCTTTATTTTTATTGTTAACACAATACCCATTTTCACTCTCTTATGCCTGTCTTCTCTGTTTCAAAGACTGCAGATCACTGGTTATTGATACTCACGTTGCTAAAGCCCTGCTTCCCATCCCTGTCCCTCAAATCTAAATTAAACCTATCAATCAGTGCAATTCACAGCAACAAGAGCTTTGGCTAAAGCTCTGCCTGCTAGTTTCTCAAAACAGCTGGGATAAAGTGGCTATGGAGGTCTATCTGAGGGGGTACAATACAGGTCTAGAAACAACTGTCTCGTTAACATAAGCCTGTTTTCTGCCTCATAGTCCTCGTGCTCAGAAAGGTTTGTTTTATGAATGAACAAATGCTGTCCTTGACTTGATACAGTTTTTGAATTGTAAATGCTTACTTCTGGCAATTGTGTCTCTCATTTGAGGGTAACAAGGGCATAATTATTCAGCTCTCATGCACCACAAACTGCTGAGCATGAGGTATTAATGCAGTGCTTTGCTGCCACCATAGCTTAATTGCTACAGCTGCAGCATTGTGCTCTTGTTTGGCTGGGGTTCATGAAAAAGGGGGATACAGATCATTAACTTCTATGTTAAGAGTGATTTACAGATGTAGAAATAACGGCAGACTGTGCTAGATGGACAAAACACTTCTGATTTAAAAGGAGCTATTACACCAGCAGAGCTGTGATTCATACTGGTGGTGGTACGAAGCCACCAGCACTGGTCCACCTCATACAACCCCCAATAATCTCAATAAAATAAAGTTGTGGTAATATAATTGTGTGTGCTGGCAGAGCTATACTGGGGGAGGGGGGCAAATCATACCCTACCATCACAGCTGGCTAGCAGATGTAATAAAAGGAAGCTGCAAATGGATGCTTTTGGCTAGCTACAGGCTTGGAGGTGATATACAACTCCTAGCCTCCTCTCTTTCCATCCACCCAGCTATTGCATTAGCTCTGTGAAGTGCTGAGATGCAAATGCTAGAATTAAGAGGTGGGTGTTGCCCCAGCTCCACATGGGAAAATAAAAGGGATATCTCCTCAGCCCTATGCTGAGATGTTCCAGCTGAGAGGCCAAGCTCCCCCAGTAGCTGATGGAGGAAGAGGCACAGCTAGAGGGTGAATCAGAGAGGTAGGGTAACTCCTGCACTCTGAGTCACTGCTGCTGTGATTCACTCTTGCCCTTCTGCTTCTTCATTGAATACACAAGGGAGAATGGCTGGGTGTTAAGGCTAGTCCCATGCAAATAGCCTCCAAGAGACACTGTGCTTTTCCCTAGGAGAATGGCATTTACTCTCTTTGGGCTGTAAAAAGAGGTGCAGGATGAGTGCTGTCTCTAATTTCCTAGTCTGTCCTTGTATGCCTAAGGGTTAGGTGCCTCTAAGTCTACACCTGTGGGGTTTTTTTTCTCTGAGGTTTCTAGAGCCTTGCTGCAATTTCTCCTATACCAACAGGGCTGCTTGTCTGCTGTTGCTCTTTATGCACAATGCAAAAATATGTAAGAAAAGAACAAGTGGTTCAGACATACTTATGATACAAATTCAAGGCATTGGTATCGTACCGTTGCCCAGAGCCTTTGCCCACAGGTGATAGTTGGGCGCAGTCCGACAGCGTTTGAGGGTGGTGCTGTCGGGCTCTGACTCACCCTCACTTGATTGTGACAAAATGGGCCGACCGATGCAGGTGGCATCCACGTTGATGGCCACACAAACCTACTGTGACAAAATGGGCCAACCGATGCGGGTGGTGACTGCATCAGTGGCCATGCCAACCCATTCCAGGGACTGGATGGGACTCATATCATGACGCGTCAACAAAACTGGTATAATACAACTATCACCAATTTGACCTAGGTGGACGGGCCACCTTTACTTAACCCGGAAAAGGAACATGTATAAATTTATATGTGTTCGACAAATAGCAATGACTCTACGTTAGCAGCTTGGGGATATTCACCCCTGCAGGGAGAAATGCCCCACCATTCTGCTTGGTCTACCACATCATCCACACACACACACATCAGCTCCACTTCAAAAGCTGGCGTATTCTTGTTGTCTTTCTGGTAGCCCCTTCATCAGCCACAGAAACATGCAGGTGTTTCCTTCACCACCACACATTACTTTTTTTCTACACATACCCACACATGCAAAGCACAGAACACTCAGTTTATTCCTTTTCTTCTGTGCTATTCCCTCTTTTCCCCAGGTGCTTGGTTTGCTGCACAGCTGCCTGTCTACCTTTGCATGGTCCCAGCCTGTGGGCACACCTCTCTGGAGTCACAGGCGAGAGGGGCTTTGAAGGTGACATATGTGGCAGTGCCTCTGTGCTCCAGGCAGGGCTGAAATCATTTTGGGGCCAGTCAGAGTAACCTGGGGGCTTTGTAGCACTGAGTGTTGGCACCAGGACACCTGTGCCTTCCTGTGTTACTTCACACTGCTGGCTGAACTTCCTGTCACTTCACATTGCTGTCCTCAGTTTCCTGGGCATGGCCAAACAGCTTCAATTTCACTGTCAGAGGCAGCTCAGACAGAAGTTTGGCAGAGGGCAAAAAGCAGAGAGATTTTTTTGCCAACTGCCCCAAGGCAGAGGGGCTGGTCCAGGCAGGTAATGAGAGCTTGTTTGATACTTAATAAATTGGCAAGTCATTAACCCAGTAAACAGTGCAGATATGAGGTAGTAAGAGGATAAAGCTACTTCATCAGTCGTTTATGGGCTTTTTTTTTTTTTTTGACACAAGCTCCTGGATGGCAGGAACCCTCTGTATACTGGTCAGTCCCTAGTAATAAACAACGGTGCATACTTACTTACCATACTGGCCGTGAGAAACCAGAGTGCTGACCCACGGGACTAGCCAAGGCTGATGGGACTCTGGGCTTAGGGACAGGCAGAATAGAAACACACTCTGGAGTAGCCAGCTGTGAGTAATCAGTGACCTCTAGAAGGGACAGGCATAGGAAGGAGCAGCCAACAGCACTTACTGCTTTTCCTGTTTTCCAGCTGCCATTGTGCAGGAAAAAAGTAATCATCCTTCTCCAGGAGAGGAAGATGACAAGCACCAGTGTGACTTTCCAACCTGCTTCCATGTAGTGGGGTTAAACAAGCCCTGGGACCAGGGCCCAAAACCAAGAGCTGCCTGTTCCCAATGGGCTGGCCTCACAAGTGTGCAACCCTGTGCATCTGCAGATGAGCAAAAGCTAAGCCAAGGGCATGGCGCCTGCACCTGCACTGCAGTCTGAAAACTGAAATGGTCTAAACAGGAGGGTTGCTTAAGAATACCCTAGAGCTTTGTGGTGAGGGCTCTCTCCTGCCACCCGGCTGTAAATCTTGGCAGGCAGAAAGAACAGGATGTGGGCCTCCCACAGACCCTTTCTCTGGTACCTGCTTCTCTCCATCTCACACAACCAGCTACACCTCCTGGATGCCAGCCCAGTGCCAGGCTCATCAGTAGGGCCCAGCGATACGTAACTCCAGCTTTCCTTGGCTTTCAGGCGACACTCAGTCTAAAAGCAGGTCTGTACTTTTGGCCCTAGATGGAGGGATGGCCAAGGCAACTGGCCAGCACACAGCCTCTCATGCTCAGCAGCAGCGTTTTGCTCCATGCTGTCTCTAAGAACAGCGAAGCCCGGAGCATTTTTAAGTAAGTTAAGCAGGGTAGAACATGTGGCATCTTGATGCCATGTTCCACAGCCTCTGGGTCAGGTTTAGTGCATCCTCCCGCAGCTTTAGCAGAACATGAAAATCCCAGACACAGGGTATGAAGTGTACATAGCAGGCAAGCAGAAAAGAGACTGTTCTATCACTCCAGGCAGGTCTGCCCTTTAAGTACTGACACAGCCAGAAGCTGTTGATATCTGCCAGCATTTCTATTAGTGCATAATGTGCTCACATTAGTTCCTCCTCTCATAAGCTTTCTACTAATGTTTGCACCTGCTCTTCCTTGTCTCCTGCTCCTTTTTGTCCTAATAAGCTCCTAATCCTCTTCCCTGGAGCATCACTCAACACCCCCGCCCCCTCTCCCCTTCATTAAAAGTTATCATTATTCTAGTGTCCTGCTATCCCCTCTGTACCCCACATAGTGATTTGTTCCCAAAGCCTTTTAGGAGCAAAGAATCCCTTCCTTTGTAGTTCACACAATGCAAAACACAACCATTTCAGAGCAACAGAAAAAGTGTGCAAGCTGCCACATAACCTGCAGTATCTTCATCCAGGACTGTGGTCCTCAAGCTTTTCAAAGCCACCCTTCCTCTTTTTTTAAAAGTTTCGTTTCTGCTTCTCATCTTCCCAGTTTCTACCCAACAAAAGCACTATTCACTCTCTAACCTATCTCAAGCCCCCAGGAGCTGAAACATCAGGGGTTTTTTTTGCAGTATGAAACAGTTTGTACTACCTATTTTCTTCTCCCAACATTTACATTTTAATTTTCAGTAAAACTGAACCCCAAACTCTGCCTGTGTTGGCTCAAATGATATACTACACTCATCTTGGAGCTGAAGAGGATGGACAACTTTTAGGCAGGATAGTCAGAGACCAGCACATCCAAACACAATGGCAGGGGAACAGTTTTTTTCTGTGGCTCCTACCTCTTGTCCTCCAGTTACAGGAGGTACTCTGACACTCCCCAGAGAGAAAGTCACTGCTCTAGTAGAGGAAGGAAAAAAATGAGCAAGACAACAATCTGATTCTCAAAGCCTTTACATCATCCAAACAGCGAACATAGTTTGTTTCTAAAACAGCTGGAATCCCATACTTGACAAAGTTGCAGACAGATGGAGCTTTCAGAACCAGGTTGACACTGAAGGAAACTTAAAACACTTTTGCTGGCAGAGCTACAGTAGTGAGGTGCCAAAGTCCCTGCCAGACAGAGCTGTCATTCAAAGACCCCCAGTAGAGCTGGTGATACCAGCAAAACCTGTGCTTTTCTTGTTTCACAAGGAGGATTTGAGGGAAGCGAGGAAGCTTTGGCAGCAGAGATGTCAGTTTTCCAGCCTGAAAGCATCCACGTTAAGAGCATCTGGTGGGTCTATGGACCCAGCACTATCATAACAGCAAAAGCTGCAGGCATACCTTAGACCTGTCAATAGGCACAAAAACCAAAAGGGAACTTGTAATTTACTTCTCTTGATCCAGCATAAACAAGTGCACTTGCAGCAAAACCTATTCTTTGGACAATCACAGAGCATAGTTCAGAAATTCTTTGGTTGTCAGACTGCATGAAATTCCTAATTTTTTTTTCCCCCACATGGTGACAAGTGATAGTGTGATGTGGGAGGCTGAAAAAAACATGCTAGTGTAGTGCCAGGAAAGGGGGCACAATTCCAGCAGAGAGTGGAAACAGCCTCTTCTTCAGAGCAAGCTCAGGCTCCAGCCCCAACCCTTAGCAGGTCCTTCTCCCCACCGCCACCATAGCGCTGAGGTCTCAGCTACATTCACACTGCGTGCAGCAGAACATTGGTTTCCCACAGGATTGCCAAGAGGGGCTAAAGCTCGTAGGAAGGTGCCTACTGTCTATCTGAGGCGATATCTCAGGAGATGAAGGAGAAATAGAGCACTTCTCTTTCCTCTGGGGGAACAGAAGATGTTGTATCCTTAAATATCTATCACGTCAGTCCAAATTGAAGTCAGAGTGCTGGTTTCCAGAAACTGTATGTCCTGGTTTTGGCTGGGAGAGAGTTAATTTTCTTCCTAGTAGCTGGTATAGAGCTGTGTTTTGGATTTAGTATGAGAATGTTGATAACACACTGATGTTTTAGTTGTTGCTAAGTACACTAAGTTACACTAGTCAAAGACTTTTTCAGCTTCCCATGCTCTGCCAGGTGCACAAGAAGCTGGGAGGGGACACAGCTGGGACAGCTGACCCCAGCTGACCAAAGGGATGTTCCATACCATATTATGTCATGCTCAGCATATAAAGCTGGGGGAAGAAGAAGGAAGGGGGAGACGTTCGGAGTGATGACATTTGTCTTCCCAAGTAACCATTAGGTGTGATGGAGCCCTGCTTTCCTGGAGATGGCTGAACACCTGCCTGCTGATGGGAAGTAGTGAATGAATTCTTTGTTTTGCTTTGCTTGTGTGTGTGGCTTTTGCTTTACCTATTAAACTGTCTTTATCTCAACCCACGAGTTTTCTCACTTTTACTGTTCTGATCCTCTCCCCCATCCCACCAGGCAGGGGAGCAGGGGAGTGAGTGAGCAGCTGTGTGGTGCTTAGTTGCTGGCTGGGTTTAAACCACAACACTGAAATTAAGTCAGTCTTGGCAGGAGAGCTGGTGATCAAGCACCCCTGTTGCAAAAAAATACATATGTGTGTGCGTGTGTGTATGTGTGCGTACCTTCTTCTGCAGCTATTTTCACTCAAAGCGCCCAGAACGAAGTCCCTTGTCATGCATGTCCTTTGGACCAGTCCTGTGCTGGCAGGGCAAGAAAGCCTGAACCATCACTGACTCTGCTGACAGTGAGTGGATTTCTAGCTGAGAAGGATGTCTGTTCTTTTAAGCCAGGGAGCCTTTGAGGCATGCTCAATTCAGGTTGTTAAAAAAAGTGACCATTTCTGACCAAACACAAAATATGTCATCTGAAGATATGGGACAGAAAGGCAGGCCAAACTTGGACATTGTAAAGAAATAAAAAAGAGTCAATATGAAATTAATAACATTATAACTGCTTGTTATATAGTTTTATTTGAATAATCCCCTATATTAATGTCAAAGCAGTTTATCTTGGAGTGAATATATGTATCTTCATCCACAAACAGCAGGCTTTTGCACTTTCAAATTGTTTCCTGCTCTATGTTGCTGTAAATAGGGCACTTACGAAAAAGGAATAGCAAGAAGAATCACAGAAACTGTGCACCATAAGGAGGGGGATTTCTACTTTTCCAGGTTATCTCCTCAGTTATTTTCATTTACTTAAAATTTTTGACACTTTAGCAGTTGGCCAATTTCTCTTGTCAAAGAGTAAAAAAAAAAAAAAAAAAAAAAAAGAAAAAAATCAAAGTAAAGATACATATATTAGGATGAGAGAAAAAAATAAGGTGACAACAAATGGCAATGTATGATGATCCGCTACGAGGCACAAAAAGAATTTTCTGAGAGGACCATTAAATTACTTAGCAGTATTGACGCAGAATTTCAGACAAATAGAAAAATGCATAGCAGGCCAGAAAATGCTTTTTTCCTCCAGACTTGACCTGGTAAACTGTATAAATTCTACTTTTTGCAGAAACCTGCTGCACCATCATGCAGTTGTCCTGACAGAAGAGACCAACTTATAAGTACAAGTTCTACTTCAGAGCTAGACATGAAAGGGGAAGCACCAAGGAGGAGGGGCCGGCGCTTCCCTTTTTCCTGCAAAGAATTTCCAGCTCACCAGAGATGGACTGCAAAAGGAGAGAAAGCCAAAGGTGCCAAGAAGGCATTGTCTCAGCCTTGAAGTTACATAGAACTTCATGACAATACCAGGTTGGACAAAACTGAACTGTTCTGCCTGTCCAGGCTCTGGGTAGAGTCTCCAAAAGCACGGATCCCACCAGAGGCAGAGGAAGGGACAAAGTGCATGTAAGAGAGAGAAAGCGGCACATTGCTCCATTCACAATGGGCTTTCCATAAACACTGTTAGACCCCGAAGAGAATAATTTATAGGAAATGCACAAAAATTTTCTACAGAACAGGTCTTACAAATACCCATTTTACAAATGAGTATTTGTGAAAAGGGAAAAAAAAAGATCCCACAAAACATTACACACATTCTTGGGTATGTATTTTCCTGTATTTGGCAGAGGGAAGTTTTTAAGAATCATCTTTGATTGTTAATAAGCTGTAAAAATCCATGGAGAAAAAACCTGATTTCATCATGTATGGTTGGGGCTAGGAGGGAGTGTTTGCAGTGATGTGTTCAAGTTGCAGTTCGTAATTTTTGACGTGGCTGAGCTGATGTTAGAAAAAGTCCACAGTTCTGATAGAAAGAGATAACAAAGACTTGGGTCAGCTTATCCAGGCACAAATCAGTTTTTAACAGTTCCTTCGTTAAACAAATCATCCTTGGAAGTTAAGAATCAGGTAGGAATTTGCAGGATTTCCCTTCTGTAAACAGATGGAGGAAATCAGAAGCAATTTTTCCATCCCTCTGAAAGGAGAACCAAATGACTCTCCAAATGAGTTTTAAATGCACTTATTGCAAATAGCGGGAAGTGACCACAGCCCAGCTTGTGAGACAGAAGTTGTCTTTCTCTGTAAAGCTCATAAAAAGCAGGTTCTCCATGATAAACTTCTTTGTGGAGGGAAAAGTGGGGGGAGCAAAAAAACTTTGGTTCACAACATTGTTTTGCATAGGCATTCAGGTAAATCTTCACAAGCTACTGGCTGTCCAGGCTAGTAACAAAATACCCATGGTCTCTCCTCAGTAGCGGACACTCTTCTTTGGTATCCTATTTTGTAAGGCAGACGTCTTGCAGAGATGAAGGATTCATACGGATGCATCTTTGAAAAGGAAGACAGTGTCACTTGCATTGCCACAAACAAATGCATCTACTTGATTAAGGAAAACACAGGAAACCTTCTTTTGGTAGGGGGTGTGGGAGGGAGAAGAGAAAGCACTGATATATTCACTACTTGCTAGAAGCAAGTTATTTTGCTCTTGTAGTTAGTCGTTAACAGCTGTCAGTAGCTGTGATATGTCTATGTTGACAGAAAAATATGGAATTACTGCTTTGTGAGTAATTTTGAGTAACAAGGAACAGGACGTTAATAAATCCTTCCAGGTAGACACAGCCCTGTGGCAGAAACTATAAATATTCATTTTGGGAAGCATTCTGGCAATTACTAAGCACGATACTTACTTGTTGACTGTGTGATGCACGAAACCTTGTAGGATGACCATATGCTTAAAACACAAAGGATCGTAGCTAGGAACCCGAAAGTCTGGATGAGAAAACAAACAAACCACAAATACTTACAGAACATTAGATGACACATATTCCATGAATGTATGGACACTCTTGTATATCCAGCTACATATTTTATGATGTTAACAGACCCAAAAAGGGGATTTCTTACTCCATTCTGCCAATATACTAAAAAAATAAAAGTTTCCATAGTATCATAGCAGCTTATGTCTTGTCAAAACAACAACTGAAAGATAGACTGAGAGTCATATACAAGGAGGGAGAAAAAGCTGGACAGCAGCATAGAATCTCACCTTCTAGACTTCTCACTAGGATTCTGCAACAAAGAAGACTTTTTCAAACACCTCTGATTACTGTTCTTTTACTGCCCCATTCAAACAAGTCTTTCCCTGCCATCTGCCAAATAAACACGTCAAGTAAGTCTTCTAGTCCGTTTGCATCATCAGGACTAAGTTTCTGAAAGTAATTCTTTATTCTGGAGGAGTTGTATTTCAGGTCCTGCTGCTATGAAAATACTGTTACCCACGCTCAGAAGTCATGCCTCTCTCTATAAAGCCCTCCAGCCAACAGAGGCAGAAAGCATCTTCCAGTAAGTCAGCCCAGGACCCCAGTGGGTTTTAGCTCAGGAGAAATTATTTTGAACAGGGCTCTGTTCAGGAGCAGGAGGCGTCAAAAGCCGAAGACTGGGGTGAAATCCTTTAGGTAATTTCTAGCTGCTACAACAGCCATTTGTCAAAACTGAATTGTCTTAATTCTTCCCCAAAACATATTAGTTCCTATGAGTTAAAGCAAGAGCCTTTGGTTTCAACTCTCTGACAGGACAAATACCCACTTTAGTGGTGGGTCTGGAATCTCACGACAAAATATTTTTGTTGGTATTGTGTTACAGAACATTTACTGAAATGAGCTAGAAGGTAGTTCACCCAACCAAGACACAAGCAAGGCAAGTCTGTAAGAAAATAAAATTACAAGTAATAGATTTCCAATGCCCTACTTAATATATATTGCAATTAAAAATGTGTCAAGACTAATAAACACAGTCTTACCGCTCCAGCCACAAGTCCAGTCAAATTGTAACTCTTGGATGCTGCTACAATCGATGCAATGAGAAGCAGAATTGTACCGATTAAATAATGAAGAAACTCCTGTAAAGACAAGCAGAGCCTGGATCAGAAGGGAAGCTTAGCAGGAAAGCATTTTGATATGCCTCAGAATGAACACAAGTTGGCAGAGGTTACTCAAACCCAAAGGACAAAACACCAGTCAAAAGAAAAAAAAAAATTAAAAGCTTAAAAAAAAAAAGATAGAGAGAGAGGGGAAAAAAAAAAAAACCACCTCGTGAGTGGATTTTGTACCATACCTGACTTTCTGTTCAAAAAAGGAGAGAAGGCCAATCTTCAGGTCTACTAATGTCACTGGAATAAGATCTACTTACTGAGTATGGATGCAATCCTGTCAATTCAACATGGTACATTACTGAGGGTGAAACATGTATCTTTATTGCATCAAGTGTGCACCTTAAAGAGACAGTTCTGGAGGAAGGAAGAAGCCTTAATGCATGTTTCTCTAGCCTATATGAAATGGCAATAAATGGCAGAAAATGGCATGAGTGGAAAACCAAATGCTCCTACTTCTGATAATCTCAGAAAGTAAGCAGTGGATCTACTGCTAGATTTACTAACAACTTACATCAACCGAGACTGGAAACAGGAGGGAAGCCACGAAAAACACAACTATGCAGGCACTCATAACCAACACCTAGGCTCCTAAATCTGTAAGGGTGGCTGCAGCTGTCCTGCAGTAAAACATGATGCCATGGGTTTTTCTGAGAGAGCACTGAGGCACCATGTTTAAGCTCTTCTCTAGTGTGATAAGTATCAGTCCAGGAGTCAATTTTACCTTGTTATAAGCAGGTGTTATCTGTGGATTTAGATTTTGAATCCTTGCAAAGCTTATGGCAACCAATATGGATGTCTGCAAACTGAACATGGGTTGTTTCTTTTGCATGGTGGAGTGGGCAGAAGGGTATCTGCTTACTTTATCTGCATTGCACTACCAGCATGAGCCAAGCAAATGCCATGTATAAAGGAGAGGAGAGATTCCATCACAAACCAAGAGGAGAGAATATAGTCCCAAAAGGAAATTGTTCAAGGAAATCCCAAAAGAGAAATAATCTATCATACCATACCACAGTTTTGCTCCACTCAGGTGTTTATAAACAGCTGAGGAGGATCTTTGCCATAAAGTAGGTTCTGAGACTGCAACTTTTCCTCATTTGTAATCTTGTTTCAGGTAATCAAGATCTCAACCCTTGCTTTTGCTAGAATAAATTATTTCCATAGGAGGGCTTCTCTGGCTGGTCCACGATGCAGCAGGCAAATTAGGCATGCCATTGCCTCCTTAGAGACACTAAATAAAGCAGTGTACACAGGCCACTACTTTAGAGGAATCCAAGGGATGGGCAAAGGTGCAAAAGAATTGTCAAAGGCTAAATTAGGTGGAGAACCAACCCCTGGCAGGGCTGGGAGAGTGCCCCTCTGGAGAAATACTTCCCAGCTTTAAAAGGTGTCACTGCTGAACAACCTCTTGAACCACTGCAACTTTACTGACTGCAGATCACACCCCTGATTGCAATGTAGAGATCCTGCTAGGAAACTCAGCCAAACACTAGCTGTAGCTTCCCAAAGTCTCTTACAGGTCTTCCTGTTCTGTTCTAAAGATACTTAAGTATGTGACTGAAAAGAAGGTTGGTTGTAAAAAAGCAGCAATGTTCAAGCATCACATCCTATAAAGCTATCTGAAGCTGAGCAGCCACAAACTGCAGTGCCTTAAACTCACTAGTGACTCTGGAACATTTAGGAATGATTAAACACACAACAAAAAACAAAAGCAGCCTATGCAGAGGTGAAAATGGCATAGTCCTGTTACAGCAATGCACACATTAAATGCTGCTTTGCAAAACTCATTTATTAGCTTATTTCAATCCCTGCATCTGTATTATCTCTAAATAAAGAAGTACTTTCTAGAGACAGATAGTGGTGGTACACATTTGAAAAAGTAAAAAGGGGTGCAAGTCTAACCATACTCTTCAACTAAAAGGAAAAAGAAAATTAAATTTTTCTCTCTGGTTACAAGGGGATGGATGGACAAACCGTCATCTTAGATNATAAATTATTTCCATAGGAGGGCTTCTCTGGCTGGTCCACGATGCAGCAGGCAAATTAGGCATGCCATTGCCTCCTTAGAGACACTAAATAAAGCAGTGTACACAGGCCACTACTTTAGAGGAATCCAAGGGATGGGCAAAGGTGCAAAAGAATTGTCAAAGGCTAAATTAGGTGGAGAACCAACCCCTGGCAGGGCTGGGAGNCTATCTGAAGCTGAGCAGCCACAAACTGCAGTGCCTTAAACTCACTAGTGACTCTGGAACATTTAGGAATGATTAAACACACAACAAAAAACAAAAGCAGCCTATGCAGAGGTGAAAATGGCATAGTCCTGTTACAGCAATGCACACATTAAATGCTGCTTTGCAAAACTCATTTATTAGCTTATTTCAATCCCTGCATCTGTATTATCTCTAAATAAAGAAGTACTTTCTAGAGACAGATAGTGGTGGTACACATTTGAAAAAGTAAAAAGGGGTGCAAGTCTAACCATACTCTTCAACTAAAAGGAAAAAGAAAATTAAATTTTTCTCTCTGGTTACAAGGGGATGGATGGACAAACCGTCATCTTAGATCTGTAAGCTACTTACATAGCTTCCATTAAACGCCATCCAACCACTTCTTGGATTTCAAAATCCCTCTATATCTCTCCAGTTGGCTTTCCCCATCCCTTTGGTCCTTCCGCTGTGGAACTAACATGTCACTACGCATAAGGGAGACATGTTCTAAGAGGTTATTAAAATTCGTCACCCCACACTAGGATGCAGGACTCTTCTGTTAGCTGACCTGACCGAAAGCTACTGAGGAAGTTCAGGTCTTGCATTTTCTGTGCTGCTTGTTAGTTCTCTGCTAGGATATGAGAGGTGGATGTGCAGGGGAAATGCGGGAATGAGGCAGGAACATTCTGCAGGATATCCCAGGAATGGCCAGGCTATATCAATCAGGCTGAGGCTCCTATTTCTTGCTATTGTTTAAGTTACCTAAAACCATACCAAAAGGAGACACATTTGACTTAAATAGCACTCATAGACTTTATTTTAAGACAGGATGTAGTACAAGAATTCTAATGCTATGATTTGGTACTCTAGCAATCCCTTAGCTGCTATAAATGACCTGAGCTAGGACCCATCTCCTGAAGGCTTGGTAATCAGTAGCTTCTTTTCAATTGCCTCAGAATAACACTATTGCCTTCCCTGGAGTAAATCTGGATTTATATCTGTGTAAAGGAGGGCAGGATCAGGTTCAAATCAGCTAAAAAACAAACAAACAAAAAAACACCTTAAAATTACAGCATCTGCTGAACTGAATACTAATAACAAAAGCAACAAAAGGATTTGTACACAAGGCAAAAAAGAAGTACGTGAAAGACAGCCTATCATTGTGTGATAGCACAAGAAAATGGACTAAGTAATCAAGATATCAACCCACAAGAGAGGCAAGGAACCCAGACTTACTGCAAGTGGCCAGCTAACACAAGTGAGCTTCCTGTAGATTCTGAAAATGTGGATAATGTAGAAGAACAAAATCATAACCAAGTCGCACATGGTGACAATCTGAAAGTAGCTGTATGCACTGTAATCCGTCCACGGAGAATTATTTACGCTGATGAATCCAACCAGGAGTGAGATCTGAAAGACAAAAGGCACATTAGAGATTTTTACAATGGTGCTCGGAGGGCAGTGGAGATTACTTTAAACACAACAAAATGGCACTTAGAAACAGAAGACAAATATCTAATGTAAATTGGATGGTCCCAACAAAATGGAGGACAAAGTAATGAGCATGGTAATAACATTTTAAAATTTGCTGTTAAATAAGATAAAACACCCATTAAGAGTGGGGAAAGAGCCAACTGCTAGAAGAAAAGCAGCAGTTTCAGCCTGAAGAATCCAACATGAAGAAGTCTCCATGTACAATACAAGAGGTCTCAGAGAAGAGGCATTGAATGCCTGGAGTTGCACAGCAACTGAAGCATCTAAACACCACGGACTTTCAGAAGGAAATCACTGAAAGCTGTAAAAATTAAAGTGCCCATGAACACATGCGCCTTTACTTCCATTTAGTGAGAGTTCTCACATGCAAAATCGGAGGACCTGGCTGCAACTGAGCTAACAGTTTTACCCTTCCTTTTCTACCACCTACAAAGCAGGAGTATTAGCAGACTATAAGGCAGTATCATAGCAAATAATATAAACATTTGGAGGAACTGATTAATTCACCCCAATACAACAGTTATACAGCTTTAATATGTTAACATTATCACATAAAACTATAAAGCATTATTGTACAACTTCTTTCAGTTGTAGGTTTGCAAAGGACAAAAGCTATTTTATTTTTTTAATCTAAAGCTCCTTGTTTATTTTATTAATCTTGCTGCTTGCTTCTACCAGCCTGGCTAGCCTGGGTGATAAAAATAAATCTACCAAGGATATACCCACATATTTTCTTATTACAGACTTTGTCAATGCATGCTTTCAGCCACTGTGATTTTTAGTTCCTCCAAAGTCAGCCATGAGCAGTAATGATTCACATTTTAAGTGCTTCTCCAAGACATTAAAAAACTATCTGAAAAAGCCAGCACTTCAGGACTGCACCATCCTTTCCTGCACACTCATCTTCCAAACTCCTAACAACTGCATCCATTATCAGAATAATTTCCTCAAGATTAAAAGGAAAAAAACCTCAACACCCAAACAACATAGTTTAGATTCTTCCTGCTACAGTTTTAACTGAGTTTCACCTGCTCAGTTCTAAGTGGATAGGCTAAACATACACATTCTCAAGTGCAACCAAAAGCTCTATACACACATAAGAACTACACAAGAAGTTCACAAGAACTTGCACCTTGGCCAAACTCCATCCAAACAGCCACATCAATGTCATGACAGTGAACCACCTCAAAGAGGTGGCTCCAAAGAGAAAAGTCAGTGCTCCAGGATCCTTTCCCACACAAGTGGCTAAGCTATTGTTAGATCTGGTCCAGCTCCATTATTTTTACTGTGGTAGTCCAAGTAGTTGATATTAGCATTGTAAGTGACGCTCAGTCCAAGCCAGTGGCAGGCTTCTGTGCTAGGGTAAGCCTACATCTCCTCCCACCTTTGAAATAAATATGGGGTAGGGACGACAGGACTTTGAGGTGCAGGGCTGGATCATGCTCAGTGCTTCTCAAGAATGGAGGTTACATATGCCTTTGAAAATGCATGGTATTGCTCAGTCCCTGCCTCCCAAAATATGCTCCTGCCCTGTGGTTTGGGAGTGTAACATCATAGCAGCATCCTGCATGTTTACTGCTTCTGTCTGTACCATGCCAGTTCTCTGGGTCTCACAGCCTAGCCACTGGGGAATCCTAAATGCACAAAGTCTTGCATCTTGTGCATGGCAGAACTTTCCGAGATGCTACATTTCCTAGAAGAGAACAAAGCAACGCTCTCTGCAATTCAGCGTTTAAAGACTTCTGGCCCAGTTCTTCAATTCTGAGATAATTTTAATTAAGTTTTGTCCAATCTATGTCTACATACATCAGGTCTACATTAAGCTGTGGTTTCATGAGGGACCACGGCCTTTGTCATCTTCTCCTGCTCACCCTGATTTCATTCCCTGTCATGTACTGGTTCTTCCAGTCATCTGTGCTGAGCCACCTCAGTGTACTAAGCCAGCAGAAAAGTGAACTACTAAAAAAAGCAAATAGCTTTACTCTGCCTCTGCCATCACACAAGGCAGGATCAGGTGAGCAAGGGAGTGTGAGGAAGAAGCTAGGACTCCAAGGGAAAGGACAGGAAGGACTGAGCAGGCAGGGTGGCAGCAGCCAGTAACCACGCTGGCTCAGGCTGCCGCAGATCATCCATCTTGGTTCCCTGAATCTTAATGTCAGTTAAGCAAAGAGTAATCTGACTTAGCTGTTGAATAACTAGATCAATCAGAAGGAGATCAGCAGGTCATTTACCCTATAATCTAGAACGCTTGAAGTGATGCAAGACACAGCTATTATTTTCATGAGAAAATGAAAACTAAATTGAATGGAATTTCATTCTATAGGAAGACTCAACAAGAAGTCATGGCCAGCGTTGAATCTTGCTCTTGGATGAAGGTGGGATGAGGACAACACTTCTCTAACCAGCAAAGGCTAAAAGAGGTCTCCCTTATTCAGGTGCCTTCACAAAAATCAGTTCTCAGTTTCAGTTACACTGTACAAATCAAGAAAGAAGCACTAATTCACAGGAGTATTAAATCTGCCTATTGGCTCATTTCATGCTTGAACCATTAACTTTACCAACTTTTTTACTGTGTACAAAGGATAAGAAGGACTGGATTCTTGAAGTACAACCACCATCCAAATAATAAGATGCACTGGTAAAAAAACCTTAGTTTAAACCAGACCTAGTTCTTTCAACTTAATGGAAGCATAAAAGGTTGGGGTTTTTTTTCAGTTAGAAAGTATAAAAATTTGAGAAGCATAAAGAAGAATGTGAGCTATCCAAGGACAAGATCAGGAAATTCATCTGAGGTGTTACATTCCTCAGAAATACAAAGATACAAGGTACCAACCAGTCAGTGAAGAATCTGCTCAGCTCCTAAGAACGGGTAGAAACGTGGATTTGAACAAACATGCTTTCCATTTCAAGTGTACTTCACAATTAAAACAATTCCAAAAACAGTAAAGATTCTCCCTTCTTCGATTTTAGATGCGCCTCAGCATATAGGTAGGAAGAAATCACTATGTGGCAAGAGGTATTTCTTTCAAAGATTTCCTTTCTTAGCATAAATTTCACAACATGAGGTTTACATGCCGTTTCTAAAGAGAGTTCTCTGATCGGAGGCACATAATGCTATTTCACAGGACACATGCAAAGGGGACAATATCAACAACTTTATATAAAGCTATACCATGTTTGCCACACTATATTGCCTACATGGCTAGCAGGTACACTCAGAGTTTAAAACTCACCTGTTGAAAAAGAATGCTAACAAATGTAGGAAATAGAGCCACATAATATTACTCTTCCCTTAAAAGTGACGAATACCAAAGTTCCTTCTCGAGATACCAGTTTATCATGCTATACTGGGTGATGACTGTATCTTCCCCCCGCCGCCCCGTAATTCCTGTTTCCAGAGAACTTGAAATTGAGTGATAAAATGGTTAATACATAACTGCCCAGGATACAGTTCAACATATATCTTAGAAGTCAGTTTGTGGCACAGAGAGAGAGAGAAATGAATGGCAAAGCAATAAAATGATCAAATGTTAAGAGTGTTCTTTATGCATCTGTGCTCAGGGGATTAGGTTAATACATCTTGAAAATAAAAACTAGAGGCACAAAAAAATTAGAGCACTGCCATTTTCATTTCAATATAGTATTTCACAGGTTGTGAGAGCAGCAGACGTTTAACCCATAGCCAGCAAGCCAATCAGACCAGAAGTACAGGTCAAATGATGGTCAGTCTCATTAGAAAATTTCAATATGCTCCACAAAATATAACCAGGCTTCAGACCTGCATTACAAAAGGGGTGGGGGACACACTGTGGGACGCTAGTATTTAAGTGCTTTCTGGTTTCTGAAAAGCAAAACAAAGAACATATGCAACAATAAACTCCAAGGAAGGGTTTCTGGATTTAAATAAAGTTCCATAATTACCCTGTTTCACAGAAGCTGATCGGCTTAAACTCATCCACTTCTTGACTTTCCATTGGACCAGATATTTGAAGCGAGTCATGAAGCGTGTTTAGGAACAGTGGTATATATCAGGAACTACCTCGGAGTGAAGACAACGTGAACTAAAGGCAGTCAGCAATTGCCAGGAGGCACTCAACACCTTACCAGACAGAAGAGACACCATAAAAGAAAGATGGTAAGAGTCTGCATTCTCATCTCTATTTTGAGCTGGAGATGAGGCAACCACATCCTCTGCAATGTGCCTGTGGAAAATATTGGCTCTTGAATAGCACTGACATAAGCTCCCAAGCCTAAACTCCATTCTGATTTGAAGTGAGCACAGCTCTACCAAAAATGAAACATAATTTGCTCTTTCCTGATATGTCTTCCTTCAAAAGCCAACCCATGGCCCCGAAAAAAAGGTGAACAAGTACAGATCTTTCAGGGATGTTAATGGGAGGAGGGACACGGGCTGGGAGATCTGATCTTCACAACAAAGAAGGGCCAGGGGTTATGCTGATGCTGCCTTTAAGTGATGAGGGCAAGGCTCAAGACCCTTTTCCCCCTGTGCTATGACACCACTCGCTCAATGTGCCAGGCATGGGCCAGGCCAACCAGCCACACCCAGGGCTGTGGGGTCAGAGAGGAGCTGCAGCAGCACAATGTGTGTCCCAGCCATGCAGGAAAGGTAAGGTGTGATCCAGTTATGTATCGCATGCTCACAGCAAGGATCACAGAATCAGAGAATGGTTGAGGTTGGAAGGGGCCTCTGCAGGTTATCTTGTCCAATGCCCCTACTCAAGCAGGGACACTTAGAGCTGGTTGCCCAGGACTGTGTCCAGCTAGGTTTTGAATATCTCCAAGGATGGAGACTCTATAACCTCTCTGGGCAACCTGTGCCAGTGTTTGATCATTCTCATGGTGAAAAAGCATTTTTTGATGTTCAGATTGACTTTCATATGCCCACTGTCTCTTGTCCTGTCACTGGGCACTATTGTGAAGACTCCATCTCCCTGTCCTTCACTCTCTCCCATCAGGTATTTATACAAGTTGGTGGACTCCCCTGAACCTTCTCTTCTCGAGGCAGAACAATCCCAGCTCTCTCAGCCTCTGCTCATGTGAAGGACGCTCCAGAACCTTCATCATCTTTGTGGACCTGTGCTGGACTCACTCCAGTAAGTCCATGTCTCTCTTGCACTGGGGAGCCCAGAACTGCACACAACACCGCAGATGTGGCCTCACCTGTGCCAAGTAGAGGGGAAGGATCTCGATCCACTGGCAACACTCTTCCTAAAGCAGCCCAGGATGCTGTTGGCCTTCTTTGCCATGAGGGTGCATTGCCAGCTCGTGGTCAGTTTGTTGTCCACCAAGATCCTAAGGTCTTCTATGCAGAACTACTTTCCAGCCAGTTGGCCTCCAGCCCGTACTGGTGCAGGGGCTTACCCTCAGATATCCCTGGATGCAGAACTTTGCATTTCCCTGTGTTGAACTTGATGAGATTCCTCTCTGTCCAGCCTGTCAAGTTCCCTCTCCATGGCAGCACAACCCTCTGGCTCATCAGCCACTCCTCCCAGTTTTTTATTGTCTGCAAACTGGCCGAGGGTTCACTCTGCCCCATCATCCAGGTTATTAATGAAGATATTGAACAGTATTGACCCCTGAGGTATACCACTCAGTGACTGGCCTCCAAAGACCTTGTACCACAACCCTCTAGGCCTGGCCATTCAGAAAGTTTTTAACCCACCTCACCGCCCACTTACCTAATCCATACCTTGTCAGCTTGTCTATGAGGATGTTATGGGAGACCATAACCTTACTAAGATCAAGGTAAACCACACCCACTGCTCTCCCCTTGATGGCCAAGCTAGTTACCTCATTACAGAAGGCAGGAAGGCTGGTCAAGCATGATTTCCCCTTTGTAAATCCATGCTGACTACTGATCACCTTCTTGTCCTTCATGTGTTTGGAAATGCTTTCCAGGAGGATTTTCTTCATCACCTTCCCACAGCCTGAGGTGAGGCTGACCAACCTGTAGTTTCCTGGATCGTCCTTCCTGCCCATAGAGATGACATCAACCTGTTCAGAATGGCACACTTTCCTTCTGTACCTCTCAGACTAGAGAGGATAGGGAAGGACTGGACAAGAGCGATAAATTCTCTTTCCCTGTGCTATAAAATGCTACTTGAAGTGTTCCCTGGAAATGCTGTTCCCTTCTAAAAATCAGCTGTTTTCCTCCCTGTTTCTTCTTGTCCCTGTCAAAGAACAAGCATCTACAGTCCACTGGTCATTGATTACACTCAGTAAAAAACACAGAAAATGTGTACCAAGACTTCAAGGAAGTCAATCTTCCACTGCAGGAAAATTCAACACATTCTTAAGGAAAGGAGAGGAATCATGCCTTTGTTATTATGAAGAGATTATATATAGGAAGAAGATCCAACTTCCAGTTATTCCCAGGGCAAATGCACACTGGAAAAAAGGCCCGTGACATTAGGCCCAGATGCCATTGCACTCCTCATTTCAGATGGTTTGGATTCCACCTAACTCCCTGCACTTGCTCTTGGTCGGCTGTAGTCCTGCAGATGCAATTAGTTTACAGAGAAAGCTCGGCTTCAAACATCCTAGCTTCACAGGATTGGAGTGGGCATGATGCTGGCTCCAAGAGCAAGCCAGCAACACAATCCTCAACCTCTCTGGTGGCTAGATCCTCCTGCGGTTTCCAGTCCTGTCGCCAGTCACATGGGGCACCACGAAACTGCCCAAGAGCTGCCTGCATCTCAGGACTAACAGGGTGGACTCCCCTTCACTAACACGATCATGCTGGAGTGTACCAGCAAAGACAGAAGGACCTGGACCAAGTCAACAAGTTCAAAGCAGCTTACTAGAGAATCACCTGCTCCAAGGAATGGGCAGGCAGAAGACATCAGAGATACAATTTTCCTCACTAGTGCCCTGAGGGTAATGAAGGAACCATAACATAAGAAAGGACTTGTTTTGCCCTCCCATGTATCCATAGGCCAGCTAGCACCACTAAGCATTTTCTGATCATGTGGTAGAAGACTGTAGTTTGTCTGACCATGGAGCAATCTTATAACCCAAGAATCAATCTGTGCAAGTGCTTTGTATGATCTTTTTCTATTGTCCTGCTTTAATGGATGTAATAAATAAAACTCTGGCTTTATTACCAATATTTAATTCTTTTGTAACATTTGGAGAGAACTAAATTTTCCTCAGACACAGCTACCTGCACAAACATAAATCCAGCATGATCTCTGATATTGACAACAACCTACTCTAAAGGAAAGCCTAATGTTCTGAGCATTAGAGATACATTTTCACAGACAAACACTGACACAACAAGGGAGAAACTGAATGTCACTGGCTCTTGAATTCTGACCCCAGTTTTGTAACCATCTTACTTGTCTGAACTTCAGCAAATCATGTATTTTGCTGCTTCAGCTCCCTCATTCGCCAAATGCGGGCTAATAAAGACTTCACATGCATTGTGCTAAAGTTTTTCACCTTCAAACACTTTAGACGTGTACAATAAGGCAAAAATGTTGAGCACCGCTAATAAACCTGTAGGTCAAGATGACTGTTTTTCTTCATAGTGTGAATGAGAATAGATGCCCACTAAAAATAAAACCAAAACCAAAACCAAACCCACAGCCCCTCCCCCCAAAAAAGTGCAAACCAACAATCAACAGCTCACAGATGTAACAGACAAGCATGGGTGAAAGTATGTGTAGCAGTGACCCTAAAACATCCAAGGAGGAAGCCACAGAACAAGTAAAACTGTAGGAAAAGGTTGGTCTTTTGGGGGTTGCTTTTTGGTTGATTTGTTGCCATTACACCACACAAGATAAATAAAAATGAGAGTCCTAGCTCACTGTAAAATGGGAATTGGTATTTATTTCCTGACTGTCACTTATTTGCTTAGATTAGACTTTGAGATCACGTGTTGCAAAAAAACCCACCACGCACAAGACACTGCAAATAAACTGTTTTCTAACTGGAAGCGCAATCTTTAATGCTAGGGCTACTATTCACCTTCTTGACCATTCCTGACTTTTCTGTACCACACATTATCACTTGCCCGTATCCAGCTGTTCTTTCACAATTCTATTAATGACTGCAAAGTAAGGGTTATCCTTTCCCACTGCGCCTGTACAATACCCTGTACAGTGGAGATGTACTGGGTGTGGCTGGGATAGACTTAACTGCCTTCACAGCAGCTTGTACGGCACTGTGCTTTGCATTTGTAGTTAATTAATTAAATCAACTGTTGATAACAAATCAATCTTTTGGCTGCTGCTGAACAGCGCTTGCACGGCAGCGAGGCTTTCTTTCTCTCTTCTCCCGCCCCTCACCCCAAAGCAAGTAGGCTTGCAAGTGGGCAAGACGTTGGGAAGGGACACAGCCAGGACAGCTGGCTCCAACTGACCAAAGGGATATTCCAGACCATATGATGGGCAGCAATAAAAGCTCAAGAAAAGGAGGTATAAGGGGAAACGTTCCCAAGCAACCATTACACATGCTGAGGTCCTGCTTTCCAGGAAGTGGCTAAACATCTGCCTGCTGATGGGGAGTAGTGAACGAATTCCTCTTTTGCTTTGCTCGCATGTGCAGCTTTTGCCTTCCTTATAAAACTGTCATTATCTCAATCCATGGGTCTTTTTGCCTTCCTTCTATTTTCTCCCCATCCTGCAAAAGAGGGGAGTGAGTGAGAAGCAGGGTAGGTGTTTGGCTGCTGGCTAGAGTTAACCCACTGCAGGTGGCCTACTCCTTGCCTGGGACTTCTAGCTGCTGCAGTAGTACAAAGAACAGTATTAAAAACCTTCATTGCAGAAAGGAACTGAACATGGTTTTTACAAATCCCAAGATCATACCCTGAACTGACAGGCTGAAACTGCTGTGTCACTCTGTAACTTTTAGCTATGGATAATAATTTTCTTTTTCTATATAGAAATAAGATGTGAAATGCCAGCTAAACTGCAGGGAGGAAAGATAATGTCGATAAGAAGCAAAATTGCCTCAAGGTGCCCAGTTCTAGAGAAACATTATAACTCTTATCTCAAAGATTTACCATAATACTGTGACACACACATTGTCATGTATAATCCACCCAGCACCGCATTATCTTTTCATTGAATTATTTTCCCATGCAATGTACAACCACTGTCTTGCTTTTCTCAGAATATTTTTTCTTTCTTGACTGTACTCCTCTTTGCTACACTCTCCTGTAAGTCGTACTATGACTTTTTGTCTCCAGTGGGTTTTTTTTCCTGCTGTTTATTCCCCTTTCCTCTTCTTTCCCTACATTACACTCCATAATTCTTCTCCTTTATATCTCTCATTCTCTCTCATCCAAATTTCCCTCTACACATGCAAACGCACCATATTTCCCTCTTTTAATGTTTCCTAGCTATCTTCCCCACTCCCTTGCATCAGGACATGCATTGCAATTAGCTAACTGAAAATTAGCACCATTTAGGGGAAAAAGGTCAGGGGTCAGGATTCAGCATGGTACTACACCTGTACAAAGACTGTAGGCAGCAGGTCTGGTTTACCCGTCTCCAGTTAGTAGTTGGCAATACCTGAAAGTGCTTTTCCTTTCCATCCTTCCCTGACAATTTAACCCCCGAGAAGACAGAAACAGCTTCCCCCCCCCCGCTGGATGCTGTAAAACAGCATTGAGAGGACAGCTTCTCCATTTCACTCGCTGGAGCACTGATGAACCTTTGTACTGCTTTAAAGTCCCTCCTCCTGAATCTGAAAAGAGGACGACCCTGAGAACTATCCATGAAATTGATAAAACCTGGTTGATTTCCATGCTCTTAAAACCTACCCAAGTTCCAGTGCAAGCAACAGTACAGAAACTGTCTGTCTACATATCTGGAGCAAGGGACAGCACTGACTCTCATCCAGTTTTATCACAGCCTTTTTTAAAAAAACAAATATAAAAAGAGCTAAATGCTTTTTGTATTTGAACGCAAAAGAGTCAAAGTTTCCAGCTTGTGACATGAGCCAAGATCATAACTGCAATTTTCCAACCCTCAGCAAGCCAATCAGGATAACCATGTCCTGGAGAAATGTCACTGACTGCAGCTGTACATTTCCAAATATTACACCTCAACAAAGCAAAGCAACACCCATATATTATTAAGCACATATTTCTGGACAGAATAAAAAAAATTTTTTTTAACAGCTTCCCAAAACAGAAAGATGAGCGAAGAGCAGGCCAAGGTTACAATTGTAGTTCATGCAAGACTGGTTCAGCTAATTTAAGCAACAACATTGACTGCTGCTGTAATCAAGATTTCCTTCTTCCAGGGCAGTGTTGGAAACGTGAGCTGTAACAGCCAAACCCCTACTAGAAAAAGAAGATTAAAAAACCAGTTCATTTTAAACTTCACTAATGACAGATGAAATCACCTGCCTTCAAGTGCATGGTTCTGTGAAGCAGTCAGTCTTTGGTTGCACAATAATCTCTCAGCCCCTGCGTCTGGGCAGATTTCCTTCTTGTCTGGCTGCTTTGCTAAAATAAGGAGGCTGCCTGGCCTCTGATAAGTGACTTCTCTTGTGCACCCCCATCCACAGGCTATTTATTGAAGATAAAAATCTTATTCAGACCCTCTATGACTCAGATAAGAGGACAGTCCTAAGTACAAGCAAGTGGTATTCTTTATCTATTAATAAGAAGTTATCTATCTGCTCAGGCACAGGCCTCAGTGGTAGAAAAGGATGTGGGGTAATCACAGAACCAGCATATGAATGACATTATCAAAGAGCCCTTGTTACAGGGCATTAGCCACGATCATTAAAAAGGCAACTCTCTGTAGTGACTAGCTAAAATTAAGTCCTGCCTACCAACGACCACAGTGTATGCAATACTTCAATCCCACCACTGCTAGCTTAACTAGCACCCTGCCTCAATCCCCACAGCTAGCCTGCACCACCATTGCACCATACTGACAGACACCTTACAATCGAGTCCTTTATTACCTGAAAGCTGAGGACTTCACAGTTATATAGCATATTCTTTGCCATATTCTCATCAGACAGTGAATTAATTAAAAAAAAAGCCCAAACACAATACAAGTTTGTTACCAACAACCTCATAATTTTATTTTTTTCTCTCCAATCCAATACTAACAGATTTGTTTTAAAAATCAACTTAAATTTAAAACATTTCAACTGTAAAAGCATTATCAGTAAGTTTTTCCAATCGACATAAAAGATGCACACACAACACTCAAAATACTGCAGAAATGTGACAATGGAGTAACATTGCACAAGTGCCATATTCAAGTCACAAACAATTCCCCAAACACATAAAACTCATTGCAAAACATCATTAATGGCACAGCTGACTGTTAGCATGTCTGCAAAGGATAGGAACAGAATTTTAAATACAAATACAAATGCCCTAGCAGGGTTTTAGCTCTGGGAAACACAGCTGCTTTCCCTCTAGCTCTCAAAGAGGTGCTTATGTCCTTCTAGACACCTGCAATGACTGAAGGTACTACTCTGGACGAAGCCAGGAGACCCCTATACTTTGCAAGCACATAGCTTGACCATCTGTTAATAAGGAATTACTTCTCTGTGCAGGCAACAGCCCCCATGTAACAGCTAGCCTGCTACCCACCCCAGCAGTCTCTCCCATCTCAAATCAAGTCATAATACCCAAATGATAGATGAACCTGCTGTTTCAGGTAAGAGCAGGGACGCATCCACTATAACTGGTTTTCTCTGCAGATGCACAGATACAATCACTGGCTCAGCCTGTGCTCTCTGCCCTCCGCCCAGGCAAGGTACTGGTTGTGGTGCTCATTGGGAACCTGTCCCCCACACCACCAAGCTAATTGCCCATTTAGAAAAATACTACCCAGTTGCTGCAAAAAGCATGCATGCGTGTGGCTCCTGCTGTAATTCACTCCGCTGTAGAAGACCATCTATCTTGCATGGTAGGGAGAACCCCTATATCACAACTCAGAAGATTATAGGAAGTAAAAAACATTGTAAGAGACTTGGATCTCCAGAGTCCTCCAGTAAAAAGTGGAGGACCTGCTAATAGCAACCAAAAACGTAGGGATTAATATAACCAAATCTCTGCAGATTCAGCAATTGCACAGCAAGCTGTGACTGTTACTTCCCTCCTATGCAAGGCAAGCACTTCCAACATCTAGATTCTCCTGGAGAGCCATGTTAACTGTTCTCTTGGTCTGGTAAAACCGAGAGTCAGACAGAATGACAGGAGAAGACAGTCCACAGTGTGAGTAGGCTTGTGTAAACAGAGAAAGACTTCCTCAAGCACACAAGGTGCTTCCAAGGCAAGAAAAAGAAAAGGACCAGGAGGAAAAGAGAACTGTAGGCCAACAAAAGTGGGTTTGGTAGAACCTAAAAATTAAGAGCTTTGAGCTGTCTTAAGGAATGGCAGAAAAGTGGGTCTTGATGGCAGAAAGGAATCCAACAATGATGTACAGGTGCATACATGCTCATGGAGGTACAAAGACACCTAAGGTATGTAAATACTGCTGGAGAACTTCGTCCTTTGAGGCTGTTGCTGCAAAAGCAGCAACAGAGTTCACCAACCCTGGGTCTGGAGAGGGAGCCCTCCTTGGGGGCAGGACATTGCCCACCTCACCTGCCATACTTCCTTTTAGTCAGCTGGGAAGAAGAGCTCCTTGTAGGAGCAAGGCACCTCTGAAACCACTGCTCTGAACCATTCTCAGCATATATTGTTTGGGTTGTTTGTACTGTTTGCCCTTTAAATAGTCAATAATGTCCCATATTGTCAGTAATATACAATACAGAAAGAGCTTAATCCTTACTTGGGAGCTATAGAGCTCTTGTAGGTAAAGTTCATGGCTGTCTAAAAATGGATTTACCAACCATGCATGGCAATACCACCTACAGAGAAGGAGCCCACATTGGCTGACCAGCCAAGCCTGGCTCAGACTGGCTGGCTGCTTGAAGCCCAAGGTACACAGTGTTTATTATTAACAAACACCCACAAACTCTGCACAGCAAGCTGCAAAGTTTCCCCCTTGACCTGGATACCCAATACATATCTAACAGCATACAGCTACTTAAATAGGAACACATAACACAAACCAGTACCTCATGGCAACAATCATTCTAGTAACCTATCAAACTAGATGCACAAAAACCAAAGAGCATATGCAATCTCATCTTCCTGAAAGTCGTTGCTGAGATAAAGAATACCTTGCGAACCACACAGTGAAGTCTCAGTGCCTATGTCTGCTAACCCTCAGCAAGCAATCTGTTCATCACTCACCCTTACAGATGCTGCTCACAACACAACCCGTTCTCATTGTCTGAGGCATTTATTGCTTGACTGATTCAAATCTTCAGTTAACACCTGCCGTATCTCTCCCTGCCCCAGACAACACCACACTGACATCTGGCAGTCGCACAGACAGCAGTTAAAATATCTGTCATCTCCAGCAAAGACTTTATTAGCCATGGCAATGGAGCCTTGAGCAAAGTCTCCTCGAATAAGAGGAGGACTTGTTTACATCACCGAAGTCCACATTGTTAGCTGTGCTGACACATCATAATTTTTATCAGGAAAAAACAGGTGAGAGTTCCCAAAAATGCTGTAACATCATGACAATTTCCAGATCAACCTTCATCATCACAACCTGGCTGCTCGATCAGACCAGGCCTTAGCACACAAAAGAATGACCTTTTCTAAGTGCAAACACTTGATGCTTGGCAAGGTGCCAGAGAAGTGAAGGGTGATGAATGAGGGGGAAAAATGAGATGAGATTCGCCAGTGGCACTGCCACAGCTGACAGCTTTCAGTGACTGCCTGGAGACTGGCAGGCCTCTCAAACACGCTGGGACAGCACTCCCATGTCTACTAGGAAGCTTCACTCAAGCAATCTAGAAAAGGCTCAATTAGCCAGCAGGTGACAAGCAGCAACTGGGGACTCTGTTTTTCCCAAATAGATGAGAGAGCTCTTGAAGTGGCCTTCCCAGAGCATGATTACAGACTGGCAGAAAAGTATGCTAAGTCTTCTGTAGTTCTGCAGCTGCTGCTGGTCATCTCAGGTTAACAGCATACTTCTCTCCCAGCAGTCAATACTTGTTTCTTGAACTCACTAATGGCACTTAAAAAAAAAAAAAAACAAAACAAACAAACAAAAAAACCACCAAAAAAAACCAAACCACCAAAAACATTCTAAGAAAATTCCCCCTTGAAGCAGCCTCTCAATCTTGTCACCATCGCATTTGCATTTTCCTTAAGGGAAGCTGTGAGCAGGGGAGGAAGCCGTAAGAGTTGCAGCTGCTGCTATTGTTGCAAGAACAGCAGCCAAACTTGCTTTGGCTTTGAAAGCTGCAGTCACCTAGCTTTGACCAGACACATCTGTACTCACCATTACATTCATCAAATTACCAGCATCACAGCGCAGGGAGTTGTTTCAGCTGTGATGATCCCTTAAGAATCTGAGTTACACAAAAAAGCAGAAGCTCACAGGTGGGTGAAAGGAAATCACAGCAATTTAAAAGTTTGATCTCTATGTACAGAAAGTAGCGATTTCTGGCTGCTGTATACTTTACATCTCACCACAAAATAGGAGGACAAGGCCACAGCGCACATGGCGTGACAATAGCACAAAGGAGACAACTCAGCCACAGTGCTGAGCAAATATCTCACAAGGACTCCCCAGGGAGGGGAGTGGAGGAAACACCTACTCAGAGTAAGCAAACACTGTCTGACTTTGGGGGACAATATAGCATTACCCCAGTAAACCAGAGCAGGTACCTAACAGACCCTCAGAGTCAAGTATACTGCCCTCCCTGAGGTACAGCCATGGCTTTACTGGATCACGAGGAGACACAACAAATTGTTCCAGCATCTAGAGCCCTGGAACCCAGTGAAGGCTGCTTGGCAAGATGCTCTTTATCATTTATAGGCTCCGTGCAGATGGAGACCACACTTGGAAACAATTGATCCCCTGGTTTCTGTTTCTCTGTGGCAGGAGAGGAGGATGTTCAAAGGGACGCCATCTCCAAAGAGAGTGAAGACAACGAATATACCACACTTGCACGTCTTAAAGGAAAGTCACAGAGCAGTAAGAATCCATGCTTTTCACCACATCTTATTATCCATGGACACCATGTACACCTGATTAAGACTTTTAAATGGCAATTGCAAATCTAACTTCCTGTAAAACAAATGTGCCAGGAAACCACTGCCAATACCTCACTCTGCTCTTTCAAGCATACTAAACACATCTCAGGTGATGTGGTAAATTTCTAGGCTTCATTTCCTTTTTTTTTTTGGCTTCAGAAAATGTATTTGCTAGCCCTTGTTCAATCACATCTATATGAAGAGCATTACATGCACTCAGGTTGCTAATGAATGTATTGCAACAAATCCTAATGGATAGGTCAAATGAGCAATGAAAGGTAGCTCCAACTTTGTGCTTTTAGGAAGCCTCTTTTAGGACACAACTAAAACATTCACTGACACAATCAGAACAGAGATTCCCTACTGTTTAATAATGACTATAATTGTCTTTTTACAAAATGTACCAGAGTTGATTTCTTAGCCTTCTAAAGCAGTTTCAACAGCAGAAAAATTACTAGGGTTTTTTCTGGTGAAAGAGGTAGAAATTAAAACAGATGGTACGAAACATTCCCCCACCCAAGAGAAAAAGGACTACATTCTCAGCTTGTGGTCTGAAGCACATGAAACCACTTCAGGCTTATGTAGTTCCTGCCCTTATACGCCAGACACTTGCTCTTGCTGACAGTAGTCTCTATGGCTGCACTGTTCTCTAAAAACTCTTACGGAAAAAAGAAAACGGAAGGAGAGCTGAAGTAAAGCTACATCAGTTCCCTGGTTTGGTTTACTGTGTAACCTTGTGAACAGCTGCATCACTGCAGCTGAGAACGGCTGCATGGAGGTGAGACAGAAAGGGAAAATTCCTTAAACTGGTGTTGCTTGTGAAGTTTTGTCTCATCAACTAAAACTGCGTCAGCCTACCACCAAGCACTCCATGGTTAACACACACAGAACACACTGTTTGCTCCCAGCTCTTACGCAAATACCTGGGCAGAAATTGTAAAATGGCCACCCAGAGCAGAGGCATGGAAAAAATACAACTGGCCAAGCCAGCCTGTTTCAGTGATCTCAGAGTGGAAATAACAGGACTTCCCAGACCTATTGCTTTTAATTACTAGGCTTGGACATTCCTCACTCAAGTGCTCCCGCTTACTTTGGAGCCATCTAAGACTTAGATAATTTTTTTCTCTCTTTGCTCAGCATGCCAAGCAAGGTCCTTTTACTGCAGCTTCCAGCAGAACAACAAAAATAATTAGCAGCTACAACACATAGCTCTGACCTTGGCCTGAAAATAACTTTGCTGCTAAAAAACATGTCCCATTTCTTATTGCTTAGCCAGTAGTTTATCACATAATTGCAGACTGAAGACACCTGCACATTCTTGGGGTGGTTTTCCTCAATTATTATTTTCTTTGCAAACATAAAAAGTCTCCTGCATGCCTCAAAATAAGACTTTTTGTATAATATGTCATGACTAGCTATCCCTGATAGTTATTACATCATGATTTTTCATGTTTTCTGCTATCAGCCACATGAAAAGTCAAGCAGAACACAGAATTGTTTGAATCTAACCTTTGTAGGTTAGCATTTGGCAACTTTCACCAAGCTTGTTACTTCTGGCCATTATTTTCCTTTGGAAGAACTATAGACAGAGTCATAGTAGAGGAAAGTTGAAAGTGCAGTCTACACAGGACCCAGAGACAGGCTTACAGTTTCAGCATCTCCACATATCACCAGAATCCCTCTCTTCTTGCTGAGCAGCATTACTACCATACAGGCAAAATCATACATCACTGACGCACTGCTGCAAAGAATTAGATGTTTTACTTCAATCACCTCCATGGACAGAAAGATGTTTCAGGCTCAAGATCAAGTTAGAAGATTGAGTAGCTCTCAAATCATGCCAAGTATCATTTGCTTTTGTGAATTTCCTTTTCCTGTATCAATGGTTTTGATTACAAATGGTTTTCTTCCATTAACAGATTTGCTTTCTTTTCCTATTTTAATTTCTTCTGAATTTAGCTCCCCAGTAAATTTGTGTGATATCATCCAACACATTCAGAAATTGTTCTTGGCTCCAGCAACATAACTACCAGCATTTTCTAGCCTTCAGTGTTAGACATATTAATATTCTCTTGAATACTATTATTCAACTGTATGTTAATATACAAATAACCCAGAGAGGTTTCAGCACACTTCAAAGTTACTCAGAATTACAGACTGTCTTGTTGGCCATTCATTTATCAAGTATGTAATTGCTTTTGTCAAGACATACTTTGGAAATTGGATACTCAGGAGAAAAGCTTTAACTACTGCCTTAGCATTTTTAACACATTAAAATGATGTTGTTAAGTCAACTTTTATTGAGTTTATCCTTTTTCATCTTGCAATTGTTTGGAAATTTTTTCTCAGCCTTGAGAAGATAATTTTGCTTTTCTTCCTTTCTGTCTGGTGAAACTGTTCTTTCCTGGTTCATATTAGGCTGAAAGAATCAGCACTGGTTTTAGCTTAAAACACCCTGTATTCTGAGGCTGTGCTTACCGTGCCAGAACTATCGTCCACTCGGTAACAACAGTGTTATTGTGGGAACAATCGCCTTCAGTCTGAACTGTGGTCAAAGTTAGCTTGGCCCAACCTGAAGGAGGTGAAAGAGAGGCAAAAAACGCCATGGGCCACCTCTGCACCTCTCAGAGTCCAGAAACAGTTTGAGAAGCCTGACAGATCTGCACAAGCATGTACTGTGCCCTGATGGCTCTCCTTCTACATGTGAGCTCTCAACACTTCTTTTCTCTCTTCAGTCTGTATTGGTCACACTCTTGCAAATCTCTGCATCAGACACTTTGGACAGGCAATACAATCACAGCCATTCCTACCAGCCAACTGCTTAAGATGGTGGGATACCTATATAGGCTCCACTGCCAAACACGGGCTGTGCTGAAAGCAGGACCTAGCCGAATACAGCATCTGTGGCATCCTCCAAACTTCAGTTGTAAAAATACAAAAGGCACATAAGGGCTCCACAAGAAATTCAGCTGAATCAGACTTGTTTCCATCTATGAACACTGCCACCTGAGCCACCCTGGTGACAATATGGATGCAAATTCATACCACGATCTCTAATGGCCCAGGATGCCTCAAAAGGCTTCCAAGAACCCACCTACTGACAACTTGCCAAGCTAAGTAACATACTTAACATAACAACTTCTTAAAAAGTCTTACAATAAAACAAGCCAGCAGTAGCATGGACACAGAGCAAACGTGCTTCAAACAAATCAGCACAGTTACTGTGGCATAGTGGATTGCCATGTATATCGATTGTGCCAAGCTGGCTAAAATTCAAGTTATTTAGCTTCTCTGGTATAAATGTATTGTGCACAATGATATACACCCACTCACACATTTACTTAGTACATTAGCACATGGCTGCTATAGAACGAAGGTGCCCACAATGGGATCCTGCATGTATCCCCGTGAATATGAGATATCTTGGCAAAACTGCAAATACAAAAAAGGGAAAAGAAAAAAAAAAGAAAAGAGCAAGCGCTATACTAATCACCATCAAGTTAAACCAGTTGAAGTGGGTTAGATGTTGAAGATACTTCATAAATTTCTGTTAAAATCAGAGCATCAATTCAGACTGGATTTTGAAAACGGAGCCCCTACTAACATTAGTAATAGTCACGCATGAAAAACAGCTTTCAAACTGTCTTACTGCGATGTAAAATACACAAGTCACAGAACTATGTTTTCTCCTCCATTTTATTTTCAAAATATTTACAGACCATTCCCTAAGCATTAGAAAGCCAGGAACTCAATGTATAAAATGCATTATCTTTTCAAAGCTATAATCATTCTGCAAGGTTAAAGAAATTCTCTAGCAAAAAAGTAAAGGAATTTGTGTAGGCTTACAGGCGAGAACCACATTTTTTTTACTTCCTAATTTCATTTTATGCTAGACACCACAGCACCCAGAATTTGAAGAGAAAGCAGTAGCAACATTTAGACATCAGCAACAATTCAGTAATCATCAGATTGCTGCACAATCTCTTCATCTTGTCCAAGATTGCTGAGTTTTAGCCCTTGTGTTATGATCTTTCTTACAGAAGAACAGCTGTAACATTATATTCTATTTCCTTCATATAATTTCCATAGCACACTGTTGTCATCTATGAGACTTATTTCATGCATATACACATACAATCATTTTTTTTTTTAGCTTCAAAGCACTGCAAACAGCCGTTAACATTACAGTAAATGATGAAATGTTTCTTTCCTGTTCTCTCTCATATAATTTACTTCTTGGTAAAAGGGACTGAGGAAGAAAGAGGAAACTGCAACAGTAATGTTACCTCTTCATAACCACAACCATTCAGAGGCCCAGTACGCAATTCAGTGTGATATATGTCTAACCCAAAAGACCTTACCTTTGTCCTCTGCCAGCATAATGGTTCTCCTTCTTAGTAAGACTGCAGTCCCACCAGCCACATTAACACTAATGCAGAAATGTTTATAGATTTAGCATAAAGAATTCTTTGCAAAGAAACATACTGCAAACACTTCTTACTAGAAGAACTGAATGCTAATACAAATGGGCCCATGGATATAGTGGAAATACCGTCTGAGAAGAGATCAAGGAGAGTTGCGAAAGTATTTAGCTCTCCGTATTTTATTGGTTGCAGGAGCTAATTTAGAACTAACCTATCCTGGTTATTGCTACACACTGCAGCACAAACGTTCAGTTTTCTTAGGGAATTATTTGAGAAGAAGACGCTATTGTGATACCATATTAAAAGAAGTTCATTTTGCCCAAAGTTTCTTGGACAGCTGAGGTAACTCCTACTGATGTTATTTACAGGCAAGCTAGAAAGCAGAAAAATGTAAGAAGGTGAAGCTGAAAGAGTGCTAAGGGGAACTACTTAACGTTATTTTAACTTCTGTTAAAGTCACCACAGAAAGCCACTAGCTTAAATTCTGATGAATTTGATATTGAACAGCATTGATAAAATATTATTTTATGTAAAGGATGTGAACTATTACATAAAATTACATAGTTCTACGTCCATTACATAAGGTATACACACCCACTTTATATGTGCACCAAAACCTGAAATTTCAGCACAAATAAGCATGCTTATGCCAGCTGTAAGAGTCACACATCATAGCTGTAGTGATACTACAGCAGGATGGACAGCAGAGAGGACTAGGTATTTCTAGACCATACAAAGAACTGTTCTTTCCACGGTGGTGAAGGCAAAGGGTTAAATAGACTTTTAGCTAATCAGCAAAGCACAAATCTACTGATTTAGGACTACAGGTTCATTTGCAATGTAGACACACGCTCAAAAGCAAGTAATTTGTCTCCTGAAAAGATACTCCAGACCCAAGCAATGGTTTGGGAACAACCCAGGTGAAGAGACAGCAGCAGACAACTCTTTGTATTCCTACAGAACAGAATTCATAGTGAGGGACAACTCTGAGGTCTCACGAGCACAGCACAAATGCTCAGCAGGTGTGGGTAGCCATGCCCAGACACATTCAATTATGTCTCTTGCTACCCAGGCTCATTTCTAAGAGGAGCTGATGGCTATTAATGAACTGGAAGAAACTGGGCAGCTTTTAAAGAGCAACTTTAGGATTTGATATTAGTCCACAGTAACCTAGAACAAAATTATTCCTATCTTCTAATGTCAATTTAGGACTCTGGATGCTAATAACTTACACAAATTTAAAAAAATGACTAGACAAAGACAGGCGGGGGGAAAAAAAGGCATTGGGGTTTATAAAAAATGAAGGCAACAACTCCAGCATAAAATGTTGTCGAGGTACAAGTTTTTACAGGATGAGAATGTATGTGAGGAGGTATCGCTACATGTTGTCTTCCATGCTCTTTCCTAGCCATCATTCACTGTCATTACTGGAATTAAGCTAACAAATCACTCCATGGACAATTATGTGCCACAGAAGTGAGAAAGAGTTTATCCATCTGTTAATCCTCTCTGCATCTGGATGGAGCAAAATTTCCTGCACTGAGTCAAGTTAAGGCATCAGCTCAAATCCTGGCAGTGCTCCGCTATCGATTTCGTTTGAATTTCTGCTTTTCAGCCATACATCTCCCAGATCCCTCCCTGGGTCACTGGGACACTGCCTGGAGGTCTCCAACAGGCAGGGCATGGAGCCAGCTGGACTAGCAGTCTCAGCTGCCGTGCCCACCCTTACCAGTCTACTGTAAGTGCTGGTATTTGGCCCCGCTTCCCCCAAAAAACTTACCTATGCTAAAAAATGAGGTGTTCCACTGGAGCGCGATGTGCCTTCGCATTACGGTGTCACCATTATTATTAATGGCAAAAAGCTGTTAATACTAACCATTACCGTTAGGTACCATTATCAAGTTAATACCAAGCAGTACTTCGAGCCGGTAGCGTTACCCTGGGCTCGCAGACGCCCGTCCGAAGAGAAGTGCGCATTGCTGCCTTAGGAAAACGCAGAGACAGCTTCTGACAGACCGTAACACTTCGCTTTGCCAGAGGAACCTGGACTTTTCTTCTTCCCGCGAGCGGCGAGAGCTGAGGAGGGAAATCGCAGCGCCCAAAACGGCAATGAGCTGCGACCCCAGCACCCCCCGACGGCACTCTCCCGACCCGTCGCCAAAAGAAACACCCAGCAGGGGCGACGGCGACGCCCGCGCGGGCCGAGGGTCCCAACGGCCCCAACGGACGTCCCCAACGGCCGGCCCCAACGGCCGCCCCCCGCCCCGCT
>WAAD01033676.1:69035-86151 GCA_013389945.1 Fregata magnificens
GGAGAAGCCGCCGGGGTTTTCTCGCGGGGGAGACGACGCCACCGCACCTCGGCGGAGAGGAGGAGAAGCTGGGCCCGGGACGAAGCCCGGCAGCTGGGCGCAGGAGCCCCGCTCGGGCAGGCAAAGGCTGGCCGTGCCTTGGCTCCGACCCGGCACTCCCGCAGCACCTTCCCGGACCGCCCGGCCGTCCCCGTTTTGCAGCTGGGTTCCATGAAAATGGAGGCCGAAGCGAACATTTCCAAGCAGGGAGAGGGACGCCTCACTGTACGCTGTGGGGTCCCGGGAGGGGAGCTCCGCACTGAACCGGCCACCACAGCGATCAGCGGTTTTACTCGGACGGTAGAAGACCCCTCGGCGTGTCAAAGTTTGCCAGCGATGTTCTTGGAGGCGAGCTGCTCCGGTGCTTCGCAGTGGAGGTACAGCTGCAAGCAGCGTCTTCCCACACAACATTTATTCTCACCAAAAAAACCCCCAAACTTCTGATTCATGATCTCGTAAAAGATAAAACATTTCCACTAAATGTGCAGCAACAGGCAAAACTGTAATGACTGTCCAAATGTCTCAACCCTATGGTTTGAATTAAATCACGCACAGATACTAACAAAACTTAGCAAAGGAAGCTGTATATTTCCTCAAGTTCAAAAATAACTTGTTTTGCTTTCTGACAAGCGAGGTAATAGCAGGCCTCCAGCTGAGCATATGCCACTTTTATTAGAGTAGTAACCCCATCTTCTGCTGCTCTGTTCTGCAGTTAGGAAGCACATTCTGTTCATATTTAGTATTTAATAGCTCCTTCGGCAACTAAAATTTTCTTACGAGGGAAGACAGGTAAGTTCAGATGATCTCCAACACAAATAGAGGGCTAGCGTAAGTAATTTACATAAGCAAGATGGGGTTTGCCAGTGTAGGCAATGGTCTGTAATAAACTAAGCAGTACATAGTTTTGGGCTTCTATTAAGTCAGCTAGTAGTTGCAATAAAAGATATTACCTGTCCCACCAAATTTTATCTTATTTCATTAGATATCAAAGCTACAACATTGCCAATCTACACAAGAGTAAAATGCTAGCTGCTGAGAAAGAGCTGCCTTTTTTTTTTTTTTCTCTTAAAACAGCTGCTTTTTTCCCCTCCTCTTCTTACAGTTCAAGTTCAGAAGCATGCACATTTATAGGCTTCTTGCAAGCCCTGTGGAGGAAGGTTCTGGTAACTTCTGTACTTCCCGTTAAATATATTTTTCTTACCCGCTGATTCAGCTTCTGTAGCTCTTAACTTCTTTTCAAAGTGTGTATATGACTGAGGCCCTGCTGATCTGAGGTCAGCCCAGTGAACAGAAATACCTTTAAATAAATACAAGTAGAATAACAGTCATATTTTCTACTCAGAAATACAGGCATCTTCTGTAAACCACTAGCACAAAGTCAGCCTAAAACACTGCTGAATTTGAAGTTTTTATTACAGTTCTCATGCTATTTACTTCCTCTTGTTAAGTGCATCATGTATGATGATGGTACTGATATAAGAGGTACCGACAACTCCTTAATAAATGAAATTTGATGGCCGTAAGTTGACATCAAGTATCCTTATGTATGTGGGTGACTTAGATTTTTCACAGGGACTGTTTATCTGAAACAAGTTATTCTTATGAATGTCAAATACCTTCATTTTGCAAGTTGATTAGCATTTTGTTTATTCTCCTAAATATCTGTCTTAAGAATTTCACTAATGATTTTATCACTTACCAGTTGTTCTTTTAAATAAGGTTTCCTTTCAATGTCATGAACACTGAGCAATGCCTGCAGCCACAAATCTTGTTTTAATTGTTATATGATAAACCACTGCTAGCTTATCTTCTTTATCAGTATTAGAGTATACAAAAGGCGTAAGTCATAGTTTGTAAATCAGTATTTAAGACTAATGCGCTGGAAGAAACAGATAACCTTTTGGGTGCTTATGCCTTTCTTCCGGCCTGAAATAGGAGGAGCAAACTTCAGAAGTAATTCTCAGCTTGTACTGATTCCTCCAATTTTAACTAGATATTCAGAACACCTGAAAAACAGACCGTTGGTACCTGGGGAACAGCTGAGAAATAAGACAGATGAGAAAGAGCATGGGAAGTAAGATTCTAAAAGGAAAGAGCAAGGCAGATAAGTTATGGTTTGTGAAAAAAAGCAAGGCCAAGCACAAAGCAAATTTCTGCCTAGTATGTATTTTTTAAAATTCAGAATTAGGGATTCAACTCACAGATTTGCCTTTGGAAGACATTCCACACATCTCCCCTTAAGGATCAGCACTGACGACTCAAGAGAGGTGGTAGATATTTTGCCAGAATCATTCCTTATCTGGTAATAGTGTGGTTTTGTCCTTCATTAATGGGTTTATTCTGACATGTAACACACAGTTTCCATGACAGTTTTTGGTAAATGGGATGACACATATTACTCCCTCTTAGCTCTACTCCCTCTTACTACCTCTGTGCACAAATGTTGTCTGCGTTACGACTTTAGACCAGACCATCGCAGTTACCAAAAAAATCATGAAACATTTGTGCAGACATAGTCACGTTCTTTGGACTTAAGATAGGTACATCAAATATCATTTAAGGAAGAATTTCTATTACTGTGAAAGCATTCTTACTGATGAGAAATCACTGATGAGATTTTAATTCCAGCTATATTTCTAGTCACATTTCATCAGTTGAAATTTGGATCATTTTTATGCCTTTGATTTTTTTTCCAGCAATGGGAAAGAGCATGTGGGATTTTAATGACACATTTTATCTGTGTAGATAAAATGCACAGTTGGTAGCCCTTCTTCCTGCTCACAACTGGATAATTTTAGCAAGCAGCAGACAGCCTGACCTTTGTTGTACAGACCAGATGCAATCTGCAGACAAATATAGGTTTTTAAGTAATATCTTGGCTTCCCTTACACTGAAATCCTGTGACTCTTGACAGATAATAAAGAACGAAACAATGTGATCGAGAACAGAATTAGCTGGCTGATAATAAATCTTCTTTGCTACAGGGCATGCATGTAAGTAAGCACACACCATTTAGCTACAGGGAGAAATAAGTTTTTTTAAGCAGTAAGATTTCTCTACTACCATATATAATTATCCAACTAAGTTTTTGAAGACTGAAAGAGAGTCCAAATCATCTTAATCCAGGAATAAAAGATTTACCAGTAGTTTTAAATGAGGAAAACTTTAAATAATATCACAAAATAATCATGACCTTATACTCCCTACATAATTCCTGGAAAAGATTCCTTAGGTAATTTGTATTTGAAAGTAATTTTCAAAGGTATGTGTTTTGAAAGTCATAATCTTCTGTCATACTTCTGCTTGACTCAAAGATATTTAAATATGACCGTCAAATTAAAAACTTCATTTGTTAAACTAACAACTCACAGATGATGCCAGCAGACAAGAAAGGAGGGAGGAAATTCTTTGTTTCTAGCACTGGCGTCTTGACAATTCTATGGATTTAATCTTTATATTATTTAATAGGATTTAGAAGCCCAGATTTCATTAGGACAGATTAATGGCCTAATCTGAGGAGAAAAGAGAAAAACACAGTCCCCTGAGAAACAATATGTATTACCTTTAGTAGGTGTTTTGTGATACTCTCAGTAGGTTAAACACTGAGCACTAAGGGACTGTTGTTTAGACTTAGGCCTTGGAGCCTGCTGGATTTGAGAAACCTGTTAAGCTAATGTGTTTCAGGTGCAACATTCCTTCAGCAAGCTTCACACCTACAGTAACAGGTTCCAGAAGCAATCCCATGATTGTGAGAAGCTGTTAGAATATGCAAACTGACAGGATCATCAGAATTCTTAGTAGTATATATTTTACTCTGAAAAAGAAATTAAAAAAAGCAACCTTCTACTCCCAGTTTACAAAACATGCACAGTTGGGTCATTTATTTATTTATTTTTAAAGTTTTGGGTGTTTTTTTTCTACACAATGTCACTTTTTATACATAATAATGAGACAGTTTCAATCTTAGTTTTGATTTGCAGCATTCAGTATCAAAAGATTACCTGTAACATTTTAAAAGTTACATTTACAAAATTCACACATTGTCTGAGTAAGATTTATTAAAGCTTTAGTAATAACATCTACACAATATCTAGAAAAATACCATGTTAATTTTAAAAGAAGCAGTATGACATTTTATTATACAGTACAAAGTCTGTGTTAGATGTCTCTAAAGATGATATTGTATTATAAATAATCATTTTAATCTCAGCTTAAAATATATTGTGTCAGTTTTAACAGAAATGTTCAAAAAGACCTCATCCCTCTTCCAAGCTTTTGTCAAAAGAGTATAATCCTCAAGTTACTTTATACTACAGAATTCATTTTAACAAAATATCTACTGCAAAGTTCGTGATCGCCAAGATATAAAGCTAAAATATGTATTTCCAGCATAGCAGGAGGTAACCACGAAGGCAAAGAACTGTAGAGAGAGGGGGGAAAAATATATTAGGAAAAAAATATATATATTTGAGAGCACTGTCATTTCTAAAACAAACAAAAAACCCACAACAAAAAACCCAAACAGCTATGGAAAAAGGAGAAGTAGCAGGCTGACTAAAATGGCACTCTTTCACCTCCTTGTAGTTGTGTGGCTATCGCAGTCAACACTGTGTAAGTAAGCCTATATTATGCGTAGAAATATGGGCCTAGAAGCAGACAAAACATGGCATATTTCAACTCATATCTCCACAGTATACTGCCTCAGTATGGATCTTCTAGACTGGACTCCCACCAATCCTATGCTCACAGGTTGGAACACCAATTGCTGGTAAAGACTGAGGGGATAGTCCATGGGACTATGTGAGCTCAAGCTAACACTCCTGCACTGCTGCTATGCTCCAGGGATTGCCTACAGCCCACCTGTACCTCAGTATGGCACGCTGTGCATCAAAATAGCTTGTTTATACAGAAAACTTGGATTCAGATGCAGGCCCAGACATGTTCTCAAACAGCAGTACTGATTAGGTTGCCAATTCCAGAGGTTCTCTACTGATGAATAAAGGTATTCCTCAGTGCAAATAACGGTGACAGCAACCACGCTGAGATATCACTACTTTGTCAGAAACTGATTACAGAATAAGCCTTCTGTAGCAGGCTAGATTTATTTTATGTTTAAAGATTAAAACTCCACAGTATCAGTGGTGTTGCTTCTGCGGTCCTTGCAGCATATCCACACAGAAACCAAAGAACAGCTGTGAACTATTTCAGTTGTACTGATAAAAGTCCAATTCAGTGCCAGTGGTTAAGTTCCTGTTAATCACTGCACGTTGTTCAAAATAGACAATGTTCAAAATGGTCTTATGATAAGACCAGAATGTTTTGTGCTGGTAACTGAACCAAATAAAGCTGACACTCCAAATAGGATTAACACTACTTTTCTTGGAGGTGAGCAGTGATAGGACAAGAGGGAACAAATGCAAGTTACAAGAAAGGAAGTTTCAATTAGGTATTAGGGGAAAAAAAAACCCACAATGAGAGTGATCAAACATGGCAACAGAGGCCCAGAGGCGTTGTGGAATAGCCATCCTTGGAAATACTCAAAACTCAAGTGGACAAGGCCCTGGTAGCCTGATATGAGTTAGCCCTGCTTTAAGGGGAGAGAGAGTTGGACCAGGTGACCTCCAGAGGTTCCTTCCAGCCTAAAAATATTTTATGATTCTACCAATGTTTCTTGCTTATATACCATCACTGGCCTGGGTAGGCCCTTCAGCTCTGAGAGCAGGGCACTACTAAGCGTGCATACAGGCAGTAAATCTAAGTCCTCCAACAGGGGGCTCTTGGTGAGTCTTATCTAACGTAAATTTAATCTGTGGCACTAAAAACTGTAGATGATGATGTAAAATATTATTACAATAGAAAATTCTAGCAGTCTTCTTTTCCAATAATTTTGTTTCTTATGAAATAAAAGCTCCATCTAAAATCGTTCTAGCAGAGAACGACTGTTGGGGATAGATGATTTGCTAAATTCTCACAAACATCCATCCAGGAAACCCTTAATGGGTTCAGAAAGCAAGAATCTACACTTAATAGTTTATTCAGACAGTGCATTAGATAAACACTATTAGGAGGTGTTAGAAGAGATTCCAAACATCCCATGAGACACTGAGCATTTATGCATTTTGTATAAAACCTGAATCAGCATGGAAGCTTATCTAGCAGCAAGCAAGTCCCTGTCAACAGCAGTGGCTGAGTAACAGATCAATAGTTACGACCTGCCAAGGGGAGAAGACCCTGAACACCACTGAAGTGACAGGAACGCAGTTATCCAAGTCCCGAGACAAAAACAGAGCAGGTGTTCAAGTCTCTGTGTTCATGGCTGTATACAATAAGCTTCAGACAGAAGACAGGATTTGTGAATAGTCCAAAGAGGACAACTGCAGAAGCATGAACAGTCAGCAAAGTAGCTGTAATTCGGAATTACTCTATACAATTTGACTACTGTTGCTACAACGTGCAAAAAATTCTTTTACAACACCTTTAACTTAGCTAGAGAATACGTTCACCTACTCAGAAAGTGACAAGACTAAAAAAAGTTGGTTTTTGCCCACATTGACTGACTGCTTTGGATTTCCAAATCTAAGTAGTAAGACAGTAATGTCAGACTAATTAATGATTTGCATCCACTGTAAAACACTGGGAACTTACATGATTTTTCAGGTATTGGCCACCCAACGCAGAAGAAAGATTATCAAAAGTTGAGGCTGTAACAGGAAGATCACTGTAGAAACAGCGATGCCAGGACCTTCCCAAAGGTGCTGTGCATATGGCTCAGCCCACAAAAAGCTGCATGCACCTTATTCACATACATGCAAAGTTAGCTGAGTTAGTTTAAACTGCTTTTGAAGTTGTCCAAGTGTGTTGAGGTGACTTGGTCCTCACCCAATCTCTTTTGTCTACTCTGATGTGCAGGCTATAACCTCTGCCAGAGAGCTAGTAATAAATGGGGGCAGGAGAGGGGAAAAGCACTATGATCTGAAAAACATTACAGCCTTTTCTGATGTGACTGTCATCTCCTGGTGGAATTTCCAGTCACCTCCAGAAACTATGAACTAAATTACAGCTACCTATAGGTTTTGTGCGTAAGCTTCTATATCAGTCTGCAGCTTTTCAAAATCCAGAATGCATGCATTTCAACCCCCACTTCCAGCGAGCCTTCTTTTGATATAACTTTCTTGGACATAGAACTGATTTAAACAAAAAATGAACTCACTGAAGAAGCTGCCCAGCTGTTGTAATTGTGACTGTCCAGTTCTTTGGTAACTGAAGATGCATCTACAACGGCAGCAATGAGGTACAAAATGAAGGCACTTGCATTAAAACACAGACCCTGTTGAAAAACCAAACAACGTAATTAATATGCACATGCATTTGTTACAATTTTCTATTCCAACATTACAAAACTCTCCTCTGAAACATAATGTACACAAGAAATGTGTTTCTTAACTATTTTTACCTTCTTCCAAGTTTCTATCTGTCAGATTAAAATTTAACTGCTTATTTTGAAGATCGAGAAACATTAAAGTACATTTTGGACAAACTGTTCTCTCCATCACACTAAATCCAGAAGAGTCTGCAAGGTGGTATACTGTGATTTTCCAAAAGTGAAAATAAGGACAAAATTTGGTTATCACAATTTAAGTGTTAGGCAGTAAGAATATGACACTACATGAAAAAAAAAAAAAAGAAACCAAACTGCAATTCGATTACATTTCTAATCTACACAAATATACACTGTAGGAATCAGTAACTTGTGGCATATGAAGAATATTTATAAAGCTTCCAAAACTTTGTTTTCTCCACTTCTGAAGGAGATAAAGAGGGTGTAATTTTTTCAGTCATATTCTTCCACCTTTCAGGACCTTTCCCTTCTGCCTCTTTTTGAGAGGAGAAAGAAACAGATAAAACCAAGGAGGAGAACAGTCTGAATGGACTACATGGGTCACCAAGATCCATCCATGGCAGATGCTGCATTTTCCCTTCCAAGGAGCAGAGTTAATGTCTCAGGGTACCTATGTTCATTACTAACAAAGAAACAAAGCAGATAACATTGATCTCACGTAACACTACAGAGAACAAGCAAGAACAGTGTGTTCAGGTTTTGCATGTGAGAGAGAACAGGAAAGGAAGGGAGAACAGAAGTCTAACATGATGAAAGACAGATAAAAAGGTATGAGGGTTTTTTTAAAGTATGTAATTTTAATACTTTGTCCTTTACTTGCTCACTACTTGGTCACAGCTATAGGAAGTTCATTCTTATTAAAAAAAAAAAAAAAATCCCCCAAAACTCACCCTGCTACTTGTCTAAGGCCTGTGAATTTGGCCATAAAATATACTTTTCGTTCACTGGTGCCATGTTTAAGTGGAATACCCATGACATGCTTTGCACCCAGTTACAATTGCAGGAATTTAGACCAGGTCCTAATGTTGTACATGATCTGCTCTCTTCAGCTTCTGGCCCCATGTTTGCACTCCAGAGTGTCACACAAATGTCATAACCCTTAACTCTGTTGCCCCAGTTGTCTCTAAATGTTGCCATACTGGTGCAGCTCCAACTTATTCATTTCCATGGTGTGACCCAGTGGATGCTAGGAATATATGCCAATTATTCACTATTGAATTCATTAGTCACCAGCTCTGGCAGAACCTAAAAAAAGAGCTGCAGCCCAAGAAGAGAAGTTCAGAAGGCAGCGACAACAGCTGTATCCACATCAGCGATGCCCTCAGTACACCAAAGTGTGGGTCAACAGCTTGAAGTGATTGGTATGGAAGCTCCTCACATCCATTTCCAGGACATTTGGTCCCGGCAGAGTTTACTTCAGACTTGGTGGAGTCTGGCCCACTGCCACATGCTCCCATGACACACAGGGTTCAAGACTTTCTGAAGAGAAGCCATTCCCCAAACACGTGCTTTCTCAACTGCATGCCCCTCAGAGAGCAGCATGCTGTGCTGTCATCTGTCAACAAATCAGTCTTCAGGTCACCACTGCCTATATGAGACTTCCCATGCAAAAAGCCGCCTTACAGTTTTCAGAGCAGGCTGAAGGGCATGCACGTCCTCCTGTGGTTCCTAAGTCCTTGCAACTTAAGGGCATTTGGAAAAGAGCCACTTAGCTACCTTTCCGCAGGGAACCGTGGGCCGTGCCTCAGCACTCAGATGGAGTCCAAGGCCTGGCACTTGGGGTTTGACTCATACATTCATTTATGAGTGGGGTTTATCTCACCTATCTCAGTTCACCTAATAAAAGGTATTATCTCTATCCACAGATCTCACCTCTCTTGTTGTATCTGGGAATTACAGTAATAAAATATCAAACTGTCAATTTTAGGATAAGATGCCAACAATTGGCAGGTTCAGGTGAACTTCTGTAAAGCACTGATTTTTCAAACTCCAAATTTGATTGCCTAGAGTATTTGTTGTTGTTATTTTTAGATTTCCTGTTCCAAAAAGACTCAATTACTCTGGAAAGCTACAAATCCCTGCAATATCTTGTCACGTAGAAAAGAAAGAAGCACATAATTTTTGAGAAGTGCTGCTCTGGGAAATAACACTGTTGGGGAAAATGGAATGCAATGCAAGCTGATTGGGCCTTTACTGCCAATATATTACTCAAACCAAATGGTTCATGCTAAATTACCATCTGCTTCTTAAATTCAAATTTACCAGATTTTAAAAGCTTCCACTGATTGTTTCAGCAAAGAACTTGCACTATTAAGGAGAGTCAGTTTTGAAGCACATCCTTTGGGTTAATTTGCAGTAAAAGTAACTGCATCTTAAGCAATTTGGTAACATGCTTAACCTGCAAAAAGTGGATTTATGACAGAGAAGTCCAGATGTAATTTTGGATTCTGCATACAATAGGCACAGTTTGAGCTAACTGTTGCCTAAGGAGGCAGAGCAATAGCTAGCAGAGACTGAAATTCAGGATACTTCAGAGAATAGGGGGAAGGTGAGCGTAAACTCACTCACTCAGAAAGGTACGTGTCACTCAAAAAGGTGTGTGTCATGCTCTCTTGAATGAAGATATTAACAACATGTCTCTGAAAAGAGACCCAACATTCCTCTTGGCCAGCCAGGAGTGGCAGATGTCCAATTCAAAGGCTGTTCCCAACAGCTCTTTTAATACCTTAGGGCAAAACAAGCTGGAATGCAAGCATCTTTTATTTATTTTGCATTTATTTTCTCTTCGTAATACCCTTTACTATAAAAGGAGACTACCTTTTGGACCTACATTTATGTGATCTTATCTACAATATATTTGGAACTCAGAGCAAGAAATACACTCAGTATGAAGTAGAAACAAATCAAATACTCCAGCTTGTCTACCACATAGATCAGGGGCAACTCATTTATGTGCAGCTGTTGTCTGATAATAGTGTTAAACTGATGAAAGAGGGGTAATGACTAAAGCTGTATCCAAATGGATACAAAGATGCTTTCCCTTTGAATGTACTTTACTTACATCTAATGCAATGAGAAAAAAAAAAAACCCACACCTTTAAATGTATCCAGATACATTACTGCTGTAATTGAAATAATCCAGCATTTCTATAGCAGTGTTATAGCCTTAATGGTAATTGCTGGTCATGAAACTTGAAAACAGAGAAGCTATCTGAACATAATCCTGGTTGTTCTTATTAGTAATTGCTATAGCTGGCTATTTATTACAGCAGCAAATGGGAAGACGAGAAGAAAAGAGTATTCAATTTCAGTCACGTACACAATATAGCTGATAACAAGCTGTTTGCAACACGGAAGTCAAATATATTTTATCATAAAATTAAGAGAATTCTAGTCAATAATCTTTAGCTAGTGAAAAAAAAAAAGAACAGTATCTCACTGTATTGGACAAATGCAAAGCTAAAATTTATAATAATTCTTGGATGGGTCACAAATAGCCAGTTGGCTGAGATCACAATGACTTTTAGGATCTATTACCCTGAACACCAGCCTGTTATGAAAATCATGTAAAAATATACTGTTGAGAGGTACAGCTAGCCAGGTTTGTTCAAACCACAAAAACTGGATCTGAATTTTAAGTGCCTGTGAAATCTTTCTGTAATTACATTAGCTGTTTATCTGATTTGCATTAAGTCTCGAACTAAAAGCAAAGGATTACATGGCACATATTTTATATATATAAACCACTAATTTTCAGCACCATTTTCACAGTAGGCCATATATGGATTGTCAGATTGTTGCTACCTCTGAACCACCTTTGCTTTTACTTTAGCAGAGGAAGACTCATGTTTTAAGAGCCAGGGTCCCACTTCCAATTCATGGTGTTGATTCAAGTAGGGATTTCTGCTGTTTAAGCCATATGGCCAGGTCTGTTAGCTCAGACGCAGCAACAGACTCATTCTTCATGGGATGTAATCACTACAGGGAGAAAAAAAGGCCACTGTGCATAAGTATCAGTCACACACACATTATTAAAAATCAAGTCACTACATCAACCGCTGAACAAAATGGCGAAACATCACAGGAAAAGTGTTTTAGAAGTGTCTGGGTAGTATGAAGGTTAAACACTGCAGGTACGCAGCCACACAGTAATTAGGGAAAAGTCTGCAAAAAGCACAAGTACAGTTGGTTAACTACACCCATAGAATGCATCAATATTTTATTCTCTTCATAACCCAGCAAACCTGAAACAACAAAGAATGGGCGTATTTACCACTGTGGTCCATGGCACCTGGGGGATCCTGGTGTAGGTCATTGTCATGTAGATGATCAGAAAGAAGACAGTGAGAACCCAGTAAAACACAGCTACAAACATCACCCAGCCGAAGGCTGGATATAGAAAGTATTCTGTTCCAGCAATCAGGGTCCACACCAGCAGCCCCAATACCTGCAAAAGTTATGGAGAAGAAAGAAAACTGTTACACAGTTTTAGACCTCATACATTTGCTCTAGGTCAAGGAACAACACCACTGCCGTTCATATAACCATTTGATGAGCCGAGTTGGGATGCTACACTGACAGAATACTAATCTAACAAAAAAGAACAACATATAAAACTGGTTTTGCTGTGGCAGGGTGTCACAAAGGGAAAGGCAGAACGAGGCGTCTTGGTGTTGATTTAGCTCACCTTTAACTATTATGGAGCCATACTTGCAGTGGTTTTACAACTAGCTCTCAAAAGGATTGCTTATTATAACCTACTAGCTTACGTGCAGTCAGCGAAGTCACTTTAGAAACAGAAGCCTGTGAAGGACCACTGGGATCTTCAGGTCCCATCTGCCGCAGTCACAGGTAACTGAGTAGCTGGGGTCTAGTTCAAAATGGTCCACACCTGCTCTGGTGTGTGACTGGCAGGCACCATAGACACAAAACAACTCCTACGACCTTATTATAAAAGGTAGTAGTAAAATATCAAGAGCCACCACCACTGTAACATGCTGCTGGACCACAGCAGGTCAGGTTGGGAATGTCATTATATTCCACAGTTCTTAAAATATCTCCCAAGTGACCTGACCCTAAGTAGTAGACAAGAACTCACACTCAAGCAAAGTCCTTAAGCAAACCAGCCTGGGGAAAAAAACTCCCTCCTCATCCTGAATCTAGCAATCTGTTCACATCTAAGACATGAACCAGAGATTTTAATGCACTCTCTCCAGTTTTCTCTGGTGTTAGGTCATCTCCAATGTATTAAGAGGGATGAGAAGCAAACAAAACAGAAGTCAAGTCATATGCCACAGGAAGAAAAGTTGGGTGTTTTGGAAGTTGTCCAGCAATTAGAAAAATCTTAATTATAAAAAGAAAGGGATATTTTATACCTTAAAAACAAATAAACAAAAAAACCCAAACCCCACCACGCACACTTTATTGGAGTCAGACATGGGAACTATAATTCTTGTATTTGGAACAAGGCTCATCTCTTTCTGCTATCTGGACTACGGTGAAGCTGCCTAGCAGTGAGAAATGGAAGGGAGACAAAATTAAAGCAAATAGCAACACACTTATTTAACAGACAACAGCCATAGCTGACAGTCTAAAGAACCTTCAACTCCAGTATTCTCCAGCAGTGGTTAATAACGGATGTCTGAAGAAATATACTAAGAATAGACCATGCAATAGTAGTATTTCCTTGGACTACCTTCCTCAGCTCTCAAGAATGCGCAGTGGAGGGACTTCCTGAGCCTATGGTGGTATCTTTGTAATCAGTAGCCCCTGACAGAAGATGATGGTTTTGCTATAGCTTTATTTGAACAAGAGCTAATCCTATTCCCATGCAAGTTGTTGGCCATGATCCCGTTTACTTTTCTACTGCAGAACTGAACATGTAAACTTTAATGATAAATCTCTAAACGTTATATACAAGACAAAACTATACTGTTAAACAAAATTTTATTGTAATCGGTCCTGCTAACTTTCAGCAGCTACCTGGTATCTGTTTATTTTGTCTTCAATTAATCCTCCAAATTGCCACCCAAGCTTAATTCAGCCCTCAATTTGTTGTCTTGTGTGTTCACAGTATATTCCTGTATATTATTTGTACATTCATCCACATCTGCACCATGCATACATAAAAGCACTGCACAAATGTCTGTTCCACTTTTTTTTTTTTTTGGTCCTGTAATAGAGAAGGCACATAATGGTCTTTTTAAGAGCATTTTCCCACCGTTTTCACCAATTCAGCAATTGCTCTTTAATAGGAAGCCCTAGAACTTGCCCGGACGGGGATAAAAATCCCTACTTTCCATAACTTACCAGGGGAGGGCAGCATTGCCTCACAAGAACAGTTCAAATAGCATTAACTGGGTAGCTTAAAATATACACTATTCTTTAATGCAAAGTTATCAGTTCAGCAATGCTTCCCATAGTTCATTTTAATTCTAGTTCCAACAACATTTTACTAATAGTAGCAATTCAGTTAATAATGCCTCAAATTGCACACAAACTAGCCATGATTAGATTAAAAACCAACTCAATTTTAGTGTAACAACTGCTTTAAGATTAAACAATCTTGATAGACTGTTTAGCTAACAAAATATCTTTTTCTTAGGATACAAAGTTGCTTTTCATTGTGCCCATCCACTTTAATCCAAATTTAAATTCATCATCCAGAAATTATATCAATGAATAATTGGTCTTATGCTTGATAAATAATTATTAAAGAGATTTATCCTAGATCTGAATATCTAGTAAAATACCAAGAACAGAAACTTTGAAGATGAGACAAAGAAAACAAAGAAATTAAACACCATAACCTACCAACAACAGCGCTAGTTTTTAGAAAGCTTTTAAAAATATAAGTAGGCTTTTTCATAAAAAGCACAAGACTATGAAAAATGCTTAATACTAAATTCAACACAAATAAGACTGATAAGACACCTCAGCTTATATAATGGATTATTGCTGGAAAAAGTAAAAACTTCACAAGCAGCAAATTCTTAAAATTAAAAAGGAAAATTTTGAGGTTACATGAGACCACTAATCTTACATTACCCCACAACGAAGCTAGCAAGACATTAACTAGAGCACTGGTATTCTCACTGGTCACTGGTGTTTCCAGTAATATTCGAACCTGGTGTTATCAGCCCTCTTTCAAGACCATTTTAATATTTAAGCGGCTGTACATCTCTCATGCATTCCAAAGAATTGCTTTTAATGCTTGTTTTTAGCTAGCCTGTATCAATGGCAGAACAATTTATCTAAGCAATTGAGATGCACCATGGATGTTAGAGATTTATATTCTTAACCAGTTCTTGCTTCATATGCATCGTAACTTTGATGGGTTGCATATTAGAGCGCATCTGACATTTTCAGTTAGATCCAGATACTCTTACTGCATATTACTGGAGCTGAAAAGGTCAGATCAGCTCATGGTCAACAATTCACTCTGTGTGTAGTTAAGTGATATGGCAAATGGTTTTATTGCATATGTAAACATACGCAATAAATTGATTTAAAGTTCACCGTGGCTGTCAGCATCTACAAAATACCTAAGGAGTCAAAGGAACATAGACATCTAGACAAGTCTTTTGTGTTTAGCTTGTCTTCTCAGCATGTTAAATACTGAGATAGCTTCTGTGGTGTTAAAAGCCTGTCTCGTGATATTCTGACTGTCCCTTACATTACACATTTGCTGTTCAACAGATCAGTACAAACTGGATGACACTTGTACATCTGCTGGAGCAGAGAATGCTGCTTTTCCTGCTGATCTGATAACAAACCTCCCCGCTGGGAATAAGTGGACTATATTCAAATGCCATCTCAATGAGCATCTAGTGTACAGAATCTGGCAAGTGAGTGATAGGTATGCGATACCGTAAAGCAAAGACCAGCAACTGCAATACCTGGGGAGTGCCCACAGTAATTCACCGTGCACAGACAGTACACAGCTACCTTCACTGCTTCAGATCAGCTGAAAGACAAGGGAGAAAGCTCCACTCAGTAACTGGGAAAGGCCTGTATCTCATTATAACCAGGTATGCTAGGGTGTATTAGTAATAGCTAAGTATTTGATTTTAATTTATGAGCAAGTCAGAATATGCTTAGTTAGAATTACAGGAACATACTACAATCCTATCAAAAATGACTCTGAGAGAGGGAGGAAAAACCATCACAAAGACCGAAGAAAATAATGCATGTGGTAGTCGATGAGAGGGGATGCTGGGTCCTAAGACTATAAGGGCTCCACCAACTGGGACCAGTTTTTCAAGTCAGATGGGAGATAGGGATTTCACTCGTCAATACATAATAAAGTCAAGCAGTTTTCCCTTGTTCATTGCAGTCTCTGATTTCAGCTCAGACATCTGTTTTGTGGTCATTTGGCTGCTGCTTGATCAGGTACCTCCATTACTAGAATGCATTAATATGTGAAATGTACTAATGCATACTTCAGCAGTTGGCAGATACCATAAAAAGGAAATAACTTTGTAGCAAAGTCCAATATTATTGAGTGTGCAGGTTTAAAATTAGATGCTTAATTGCATATTCAAACGCTTAAATAAGTGCCATAATTTCTCCACAGTGCCGAGAACCTCAGAAGTATCAGACTATTTAGTCACTTAGAAAAAAAAAAAAAAAAAAAAGGCTTTGTTGCCTAGTAGATGAGACACATCTTGTCTTATGTTGCTGGTACAAGTCAGCCGGTATGAAAGCAGGTGTGAGCTTGAATCTGTGTATCCAGTTTTGCTTTTTCAAGCAGCTTAAAAACTGCAGAACTGAATTCATACTTACAAACGGTATTTTAAAAGCCTATGATGTAGTGACACTAGCGTTACAAATTCTGCAGCATTCATTTTGACTGGTTAACTCAGCAACACAGTTAAGAATGTTTATGCGTACCTTTCAAAGGAAAAAGAAGTCTCTTTGTGGAAGAACTTCAGGGAGAAAAACTATGTTTGCCTGAAGCTTTTCCTATTCTTTATCCTATAGATGCTTCCTAGGACCATTTCAGTTCTCTGTATGCATAAGTATTGTAGGATTTATAGAGAGTTGCTACTAGCACAGATGGAAATGATGGTAGAAGGAGATAAGAAGAGTTGTGCATTTGCAGCCACAGTTATCTCCTGTATTCAAGCCACCTAAACACGAACAGAATCCAGCAAGCAGAAAGCAAGACATCTCACCTCCCAAGGAAGGAGATTTACGACCAGAAGAAAGAGACACCATTCTAAATTATTGCACATCATTATTTCACTACTAAATCACGTTAGGAGCTACCACAGCAGCAGCACAAGCAGCCTATGAATGTCTCAACCTCCATCCTTTTCTTCCCTTGGCTACTCTCTGCAGGCAAAAAAACCCCAGGGAGTCTCCTGTGGGCAGGGAGAGCACAAACATTTCTTATGCCTGCTCCTAGTTTATTATCTCACCTTTCAAGGCCCTTGGGAAGACAAGGTTGGAGATACTTTTCATCAGGCACTAAGAGGGTAAGCAAGGATCCCAAAGGGCAGCCAGAGCAGCAGTTCAGCACTATAGGGGCTCCCCTTAATTTGACGCTGATTAGTCAACCACCCCTTGGGTGTTTGTAAGCATTTGGTAAGATTAACAAACATTCTTCCAAACCTGTCGTGACATGGATCACACATCAAAACGCAGGATCTTATACTGTGATTCAAAATATCGGGG
>WAAD01033676.1:86161-109833 GCA_013389945.1 Fregata magnificens
GGGAGTTATTTAAAATGAAAAAAAAGAGGGGAAAAAAGGGCATTCCTCCTCTAATGTTCCTGTAAGACATGCCCAGGACAGGCAGTCATTAAGAGCCACCAGATATAATTGTCTTATATTTGACAGATACAGAATGATTTTTTTTTTTCTTCCAGCTATGGCTAAATGGAGTAAATGTTTGCACTGCACTTACATAATGTCTTTAAATTGGAGGTTTTGTGCTCTCATACACGACCTAGAAAGTGACATACAACAATTCTGCCTTCTGCCACTAAAGGGAGCACAACCATCGCTTTTTTTTAGAAAAGCACTGTAGAGGGGGACACTTGCACAGGCTGCAGATGCCCAGCAGAAACATCAAAGGGACAATTTGCATACAGTGCCAAACCCCCGCAGAGTGAACGCTCGAAGTAAACGATATATATACAGAAATCTTTCACAAGGGTTATGCTAAGTTAGACTGTCTGCAGAAAGCAACTTGGATAGGTTCACTTCCATACTGGGTACAACAGCAACATCAAACTACTCAAAATAAGGATCATTTATTTGTTTTACTTGAAAAACAAAACCAAACAAAAACCAAACTGAACCCCAGGAAAACCAAACAAAAACAAACAAAAAAAACCCAAACCACAAAACTCTTCTCCACTATTTAGAAAATTGTATTTTAATGTCCATGGAGGAAAAATGCCTGAGAAAAAAATAAGGTGAAAGCCTACAACTACTGGATCAATCAATCATATATCAATCCAGACTAAAATACCAAATATAAAAATCTTGTTTGTGCTGCAGTCACAGAAATGGTGATAAACATGTTTTAAAACTTAACTTTTAAAATTGGAAGGATTCAAACTTAAATAAGATTTCTGAGTAAAGATGCAAAGACAAGGAAATTCAAAAACATCTTTCAGCTACATTTTTTAGAGATATAAGATCCTTGCTTAAGTGTCTTTGAAATTTCAAGGACCATGTTAATGTACTCTGTAATAATCTAATGAACACATTGCCTTAGCCTACTGCTGCTCTTTCCCAGTCTCAAACACTTTTTTTAACACAAAACGTTACAATGAGTTGACATCAGCCAATCACTACCGTCCCCCTCCTCATTATCGACAACACTGTATACAACTTTTCCTCCATAAGCATTCGGTGTCATCAGCAGCTGGAAGTATTTATTTTGCTAATAGCTCCTCAGTGGAGGAAAGCTTTGTGATTCACCTGGACTGTCTTCTGGTGAGAACTCGGGCTCTACACAGGAAAAAAATTCCTTTGAATTCTGCATGTTTTTGCAGGTTGTACACCAAATAAAAGGCTAGTGTTTTTGCTGAGACTTTTCAGGGCTTTGCCTTCCTAGCAAAATTTAAAAATCCATAGTGCTCGCAGAAACATGCCAGTGATCATAATGGACATACCAATGAAGTCTTTTATCATTTATACAGTACAACTCTCAGCATCAAACTGAGTAGCAGCTACAGATCTCAAGTCTCTCCTACTTTTGAAAACGTTTCTATTTGTAATAAAACTGTGCAAAATTCAGTCTCTTCTACTTTCACAGAATTTCTCAAAATTGTCTGAATACCTTCTACATTATTTGCAAGCAACCAGTTTCAGCACTGAATCTTCCCACAAGTCTTCAAACTTTCTGTCATGCTCTTGGCTCCATGGCAGCACCAGCAAGCACCCCTCACTACAGACCAAACACTAGGGCTTGAAATACTGGCAATACTAACCATCACTTGAGAGACCTCCCCTACAGAGTTGTTTTTTAGGATAGATTTCCTAAGCAAGCAAGCTACTGGAAGCAGCACGTGCCAAAATATGCTCCAGAAGTACGTGTTCATTGAAGACTGAACTCTCTTATTCAAGAATTTAGTCCAAATCCTATTACAAGCCACACAGAAAAACCTCCTGACCCAGGTTTGAAATGGGTCAAGGCCCGCTGGCAGACATTTCATTCAATAGGGAGCACACCTATTCCGGAGTGAGAATTCAGACCAAGCCCTTCAACATCTGATGGACCTCTAGTGCCTTTCCCACAGCTCCATGGAGCAGAGAAGTCCTCCCACACCTACCACAATTCCCCAGGAAAGAGTCCAAGAGCGCCTTCGCCTAAAAAACTGGGGACCAAACCTCCCCACACCTGAGCCAGTAAAGAAGGGCTAGTCCTGATGTTCAGACTGTGGCGCTCATTATCCAGATCAGCCACGCAGTGAGGATGTACTGAACTGGCTGCAGCATGCCTAAATAAGGGTATCGGCTTGCACTAACAAAAGGATTCACACCGAGAGGCAGAGCCAGCTTGCAGGAGTGCCCAAGAAATTATAAAGTCTCATTGGGAAGAGCAGAGAGAGGGGGGCAGTTAGTGGCCGGCATGCAAGCCGGAAACTTATTTTCCTGATCAGAATGGGTATTACAATACTGCAGTGCTGCCTAGGCATAAAGACAACAGTACCTGAGTAAAATGCAGTAGCACACCCCAATTTCGTGTTACCTTAACGAGTCTACCGCCTGCTAAAATGAATAAATCACAAAGGTACTCCTTAGCCTCCACTGTTGACTCCACTGACCACACTGCAACTCATGCATGAGTAGTCTTCTGTGATACAGTGCTCCGGCTCACTGCAACTGACAGCTGAGAAAAATAACTTGGGGGTGGGAGAGAGTAAGGAAACCGTACTGTCCATCCCAGCAGTGTATTACAATGCTCAAATGTTGCTTCACCTGAGAAATACGCATGGAATGTGTGAGACCAGAGCTAACGCCAGTAACAGACCAAAAGGAGGCAGTTTAAATTAAAAAAAGCAAGAGATACTTTCTGGAGAACACAGACTGTTCCATCTCCCATCAAAATTGTGAAATCACTACAAAAGACTTTATTTGTTACAGTCTCTCAGGAAGTTTTGTCTGAAAAAATAACTAGAGGTAGGGTAGTGGATATTCAGAAGGTAAACAAGAAATAAGACTGTGCTTAGATTGTAAATTTTGTTCCATGTGATCAAAAATGTCACAACGGAATATTAGAAACTGTTAGGAAAGGAATAGAATAATAAAAAATTCCACCAAACAGAACATATCACAGTGCTTTATAAATCAGTGGTGTACCCACGCATGGAGTATGTTCTGTTCATTCCTCTCTCCCATTTTTAAAATGATTCAGTTGGATTATGCAAGGCACAGAGAATGGCTCCTGCAAGAAAAGAAAGTTAAGGCTGGAAAAAAGATTAGTCCAATTTTCTATTGTAGACTGAAGGAAGATACGACAGAAGTCTGCAGAATGACAGGTGGCATAACGAAAGGAACAAGAACTGGATTAGGACCCACAAGAAGCATCCAGCTAAATTATCAGGCAGAAAGTTGAAAAACCAAACAGAAGGAAATGGTAGTAAGAAAAAAAAAAATCAAGAAGAAGAAAAAAGCAATACATAACCAAATTGCAGAATTCATTGCCACAGGAAACATCATACACACTCCTGGAAGACAGGTCAGCCCTGTCTGTATATAATACCTATATACACAATAGTCAAGATGCAACATTGAGCTCTGGAAATTCCTAAATGTGCAGTTCGCTAGAAGCTAGAAAACTATAGCAGAGAAGGATCTTGCCATATGTGCTCTTCTTACACTCCTCCCTAAGTTTTCAGTATCAGTCATTATCATAGACTGAATACTGAACTAAACAGACCACTGACCAGATCCATTACAACCACCGTTACTAACTTCTGGTTTTAATTTGCCTTACTTTCCTGCAGGAGACCCTGGCAACTGAATACTGGAAGCTGCAAAAGTGTTAATAAAACGGGATGGGATGACTACATGCCACATCAATATACCATTTGTTTCTAAAGTAGAATTACAAGGAATAATCTCAAGCAATGGTGAAGAAATCGGCTTGAATTATATCATCATAAAATCTATCTTCTTGGCAGAGCAGTGGTTGATCATTAACAGGTCATTAAAATGTGTGCAAAGCATGAAGATTGGTCCTTGTCCCAGGGCACTTTCCACATTAAATGCTTTAAGGTTTTTGAGGGCTGCATTCAGGAGCACACTACTGTTTAGTGATGCCTGTAAATTCTAACTTAACACTTGTGTTTTGCCTGAGGATCTGCACCCACAGAGACATTTATATAGGTTCCTGTGCACTACGCATATATTAACTTATACACCCTTGCAGACACAGTGCTAGCCATCATTTTATCTACATAGCCACAGCAGACGACACAGCCTCATCTTTGCCCATAGCGTTCTATTATCTGACGAAAGTACCTTTACGCAGAATACAGTGCGATAGACCCGTCCCAGGTCAGTTAGGAGGAAGACCTGCAACCAGCCTCTGAGCTGCTGCAGCTGACCGGGAATGCACTGGTTACTGCTATCAGCAGCTCCATCGGGGCCACAGTTTAATGTAAAAATAAAGAGGGGTGGTGCAAAACACCACCAAAGACAAACAGCCTGTCCTAAAAAGCACTTACCTCTCTGGAAGGGCACACGGTGAAACAGTTGGAAGGCAATGACCTCCACAGTGCTTAATCTCTAAACATGACCTCAACGCAAGGAGACCGACCGCCTGGCTTCTCATCTAGCAATCATGAGGGATGCAAATAAAAGGAATGCTGCTGCTCCCCTTTCCTTCCACTTCAGCAAGGCCTGGCTGTGGCAGGGATTACTCCCACCAGCTAGCATTTCCCAAAAAGAAACACCTTGCTATTGTGCAGCAATGCTGCTGATTTCAAATTTACTGTCTTTATGGTTTCCTGACAGAGTTGGGAGAAGTACTGCTACAGGAAACACCACAGTATCATGGAGCTGGGAATTAATTACTCACTGGAATTCCTGCCACACTTTGCTCTTCAGCAGTGGAGAAAGGAAAATGTAAAGTAATAATATAGTGGATCCAAACACAAAATAATCTGCCTTTTCAGTTACTTTCTGAGGAAATTTTCACTTAATGCTGCTTTCAAGTATGAATTTTAAGGCAGACAATTACAAAGCAAAATAGTGACACAGACACACACATGGCAGAGGATACATATTTCTTTGTTTCCTAGCAGTTGCTTTTATGCAGCCTCTAGAGATAGGGTTTGGGGGGAAAAACTTTGAAGATTCAGTACAAACACCTTCAGTTTTAAAAATAGCACGTAAATTCCATACTCCGATCATTTTTTCTTTTCAAAACCCTGGTTATAAATCATCAGGATAGGTGAACCTACAAGGTTAAATGTTTTTGTATTTAACTTCAAATATTAATGCATTTTGGAGCTCTGAGTAAAAGCTGTAGCTGATTTCTTTGAGAAGTAACATTCACAAGTTGGTCCTTTAAACAGTCCTGCCCTTGTACAGGCAGTACAGAAGCAAAAATACATCCTATACGACCCACATAAGACGCAGTAGTAATTCATTGAGTTGATTTTTCATAAATCCTATGATCAAATTCATAAAATGACATATGATTTTATTGATTACAATTTTAAAAGATCTTCATACTACAAAACCACATGCAGATTTGAGAGCTCATATTGGTAGGGAACATCAGCTACTTGGTGGAAGGACTTAAAAGGGCTTGCAGTACTTCTTTGCTGCAATTTAAATTTTTAAAAAAAAAAAAAAAGGAAAACGATACTGGCAGGCTTTTTAAATTCTTTTGAGATTTGAAGCCAAGATTTGGACAAAGGAAGACATTTCCTCTCCTCATATTTAACAAGAATTTCTATAGATGATGAATTTTGTATCTCTTCTCAAGACAGAAGGGGTTTCAGGAGTGCAGCTGCAGTTTAGCTGTGGGATAGGGTCTGCCCCCCCCCAGTTTTTGGTTTAGGGTTTTTGGGGGGCGTTTTTTGGGTGGGACAGAAGACAAGCTTAAGATACTACCTTTTGTTTGTGCAAATGTAGTGATTGGTTCACAAATATATGGGTGTTTTTCTGAGAAGGGCCGCAGGCTTCCAAGTCAAGTAGTAGAGACATATTTCTGGAGGTAAACACCATGGTATAGCCCTTGTGCTCTAAATACGATTTCTCCTTTGTAAAACACACATACAAACTGTGAGTGCGCAGGTTTAACCTGCTGCGTACACTGAATACGTGGTTGTCTTTGATATTTTTGGAAGAGCATTGTGAGGAAATTATTCCCCTTCCACAGAAAAATTAGAAAAAAAAGACTATTAGCTTCAGTAATCTCTAACTCAGTAATCTCTTTTTACTTTTTTTTTTTTTTAATTATTTAAAACTGGAAAAGCTCAGAAGTGGATTCTGAGCTCAAAAGATACAGGGTCATATGTGTCTGGCTGAAAGTGTCTTCCCCAACGTGACTATTTACTATTATTTTTATTACTACAACTACCACTGTTTCTTAATGGAACATGATGGTAGGAAGGGTTTGTTCTTTTGTTCTAATACATTTATGTAAGTGAAAAGAGGTTTGAGTTACCTATGTGTTCTTCTACCTTGATCTTGCCTCTTCTATCTACGTACAAACTTTTCGTTTGGAATTTTTATAGCACTCTATCTTCCTTTCCCCCATCTTCCCTGGAGGGCTACAGTTCCTGAGGGTAGTAAAATACCAGCTTCTCAATAAATGGCAATGATTTGTGTAAGTTACTTTTAACATTTGGTGCATGTGTACATGTAAAATGCACAAACCCACAAAGAAAGTCATTCTGCCATCATTTGTACATTAATAAGGTGAACTATTTTTAAAAGAGAATTCCTAACAATGGTTACTTATGAATTATGACTGATTATTTATATAGTCCACTTTGTTTAAATGGTGTCTACGTTCTTCAAGAGAACAATGCTGTGTACAGCTGCTTTATTAATAATGTCACTGGCTCTTTGTTGCTATTTTTACATCTCCATCTTCCTGTTAGGCCATGTAAATAGAGATGCCTATAATTAGCGGACGCACAGCATTGTTTCACAAATCTTAGCTGTTACATTAAAATAGAAAGCTTATTACTTCTTTGGGAATTACTTTTATTTTGCCCTATAGTTAGGATACAGTCATAAAGCCAGATATGATGCAATGGAAAAATCAAAGACAGTATCTGCTAAGAAAGGCTATTGCTGCATTTTTAGAATGAAAGTATCTTTTCATTTCCAGCTGAACACCACAGAAATTGGTGTTGCACAATACAGAATTTTTGCTCACTGTGAGACAAAACCGTCTACTCACCAAAAGTTGTAACAGTTCCCCTTGCCTGACAAACAGAAGACATGAGAAAATAAGTCTGCATCCAGATCTGTTGTTGTCTGCCTATTTAGAAGCTTATTGTACCTCTTGACTATTTCTATATCGAGTCCCAAATATAAAGGTCCAACCCCAGGAACCATTATCCATGTTTTTAGGTAAAGATTATGGTATAAAGATTTCAACCTCCAACATGCTTTTTGGAAAGAGGTGACATCTTGGTATAGCAACTGCAATTTTAAGATTCATCTTGTCTCTAAATAAGCTGCCATAATGCCTATTTCTCTCATTTTTGAAAAACCTCAGCCCCACTTCTCATCTGAATTTGTCTGAAGTCAGTTTCCAGGCATGTCCTTTTCTGAAATCTCCATCTGTCACCAATATATCAAAGATAACGTTGTACTAAGAGCCATATTTAAAATAGTTGAGAAGACACAACTGAACAAGAGATAATCACAAATACCAACATTGCTTCTGACAACAAGCTATGCTTCCCCCCCCTCCTTTTTTTTCTTTCTTTTTTTTCTTTTCACAGTAGTAGAAAGAGTTTACTTTGAAGGAATCAGGAACAGAGCTAATCCAGAATTACATTTTCAATAGAGACCTATTTTAAGAGTTGTTAACCACTGTCCCACGATTAATGTTTGCAGAGAAGTTTAGGGTACAAAAGCAACTTTAACATGAAGAACTATATGCAAGTGAAAATATTAATGCCAAAGGAAGAAAATTAACTGGACAAACATGTAAAAAGACACTGCGGATCAGTCATACTTTTAGAGAAGTCCTTGTTACCGTGCTCCATAACTTTATTTTTAAGGTTCTGAAGAAAAAAGTCCACAACCCTGAAGGACTTCCCACAGCTTGTCTGCTCTCCATAATAAATACTCAAGTGGTGCACGTAGCATAAAAAAGAACAAAGTAAAAAGCTCTATGGGATACCTGACACTTGAAATTCAAACTACCAAAGTCATAAATTAAGTATATAGGCCTGTGTGTGAGGCAGGGTATAATGTTCTCCAACTGCTTCAGTGGGCCTTGTGTAAACAAAGAACAGAACAACTGGCTACAACTGGCAGCTTTCTAGTGCAAGGGAAAAAAAAAAGTCTCCAATCAAGAAAAAATATTTCAGGGCCTTAAGACATTGGCTTATTCAGATTTAAATAAGTGAGCAGAAATGATTTAATGTCCCTCAGGTGTCTGCTCTGCTTTTCTGCCAGAGGTTGCTGCCCTGCAAGGGTGACTGCATACAAAGCTGCTCCTGAATTACCGCACTCCACTGCCCAGTGTATCCACAGTAAACAAATCACTGGTTTGGGTTATCACCATATGCTGAACTGTGAACTGCAGTGAACAGCAAGGCATGGAGACCTTTTCAGCTGTCTGTGTTTAAGAGCTACCAGCCTGAAATCAGAACTTCTATATTTGCCTCCTGTAATACATGAACACAGAAAAGTCAAGAACAAGCAGGAAAAAGTCCTTCTTAGCTGCTGCTCTCACCGCATGCACTTATGCTTCGCTGTCCCCACAACACAGCTAATAGATTTGGGATTTTCAAGCATACTCAACTCTATTTCTCTCTCTAAATCAGATGTCAGAACTGTTGCAAACTACATGGATTACTATGGATTAGTGGATCTCCCATGCCTGAAAGAGAAGTGTTTAGAACAATTACACTTCATAGTGGAAAGGTATTCCCCATACATTCTCATTCTAGCTCCTCTGCAGGCATAGCACTTTCCTCTGAGAGACAAGCATGTTGTTAGCCTGAAAACTGGTACAACCGCCGAAGATATCATAGAATCATAGAATAGTTTGGGTTGGCAGGGACCTTTAAAGGTCACCTAGTCCAACCCTCCCTGCAGGGAGCAGGGACATCTTCAACTAGATCAGGTTGCTCAGAGCCCCATCCAACCTGACCTTGAATGTTTCCAGGGATGGGGCACCTACCACCTCTCTGAGCAACCTGTTCCAGTGTTTCACCACCCTCATTGTAAAAAATTTCTTCCTTATATCTAGTCTAAATCTACCCTCTTTTAGTTTAAAACCATTACCCCTTGTCCTATCGCGACAGGCCCCTTATCTAGCAAAGTGTGCCCACAGTCCTAGCACAGGTCCTAAAATTCAGGCAAATCTCCTCAGCATGAGATCAAAATATTGGTCTAAAATACAAGCACTGCTTGCTCTCCATCCCATCCAACCTCCCCCCATCCCCTACATTACAGAAGCTAAGTCAGCAGATCAGGACACTGGCTCTGTCTCAGGGTGTGGTCTCATGCATAGGCATAGACTAAATTGTGAAAAGAGAGGACAAGGCTACTACACCATCAACCATTGGCAGGTGAGTGAGGCAGATAACTAGAGGGCAATCACCTCGTCAGCCTTCAGCACCAAATTTGCAACTGCTTACCAGTCAACCACCTCTGCAGCGCTCGGGTCACAGTTCATCATGTTTTAAGGTGACAGGAACTGTGACTGGGTCAGCTGCTGGTTCAGTGGAGGCGGCCACGACCTGACCCAGCAGGCAGCTGGCAGTACCAACATCCAAAAATGAAGCAACTGACTTTGTCAAAGGCTATCTGCATCTGACCTGCAATTCATTAGCAGCAAGTGATGCAGCACACACACCAGAGTTATAAGGAGGAGAGCTCTAGGTAAGGTAACAGAAGCCAAGGAGCTGAGGGGTTACAGGCTCTGACAGCAGGCTCCCTTCCCACCCAAGTGGTTCCTCTGAAAAATCCAAACCTTTTCCTGCAGTTCTGTTTACATTACACCATCCCCAATATACACAACCAACTAAATTATATTTACTTAGCTAACTTCCACACCTTTTCCCTTTCTCTTTCCTCAGATTTGGATCACAGCTTTCTTCTGCCCAGTATTTTCTTCCCTAGAATGACAATAGGGCAGATACAATAAAGAGGTGTTACCAGTCTTTGTTCAAATACTCTTTGTTCAGTATTTCAGCTATTTACCTCGGCTCAGGAGTTCCTGTTTTCCCACTGAGGGGGGAAGGGAAGGCCATCTATGGTGGCTTTTTGTTCAAAAAGTCTGTGTGTAGTCAGAGACATTAAGCACATTTTCCCTGCAAAGCATGATATTACTAGTTTCATATCAAAGAGGGAAAATTAAAATCAAATCAGAGAACTCAAAAAATCTGACTACAAAAGTAGTATTTTGCAGGTACTGCTTTCTTCAAGCTACCAACTATTCCTATATCAAAATGCTCAAATACGCACACATTGAAAACTCAGCTCGCTATCACAAATGGTGCATGAACAGAGGTGTGTGTAATGTAACCTCCTACTGTTGACAATATTACAGGTCTTAGCAAGTAAAACCAAGAAAGCAGAAAGGAATTAGGCCACTGAAAGACGTTGCTAGCTAGGAGCTTTGCTAGTTCACACAAAGGGAAAAAGGAAGAACACAGCATGCACAGCTATTTGCCTTTGATACAGGAGAAGGCATATGTCGTTCGATAATCCAGTGATAGGGCAGGAAAGCCATGGGATGCACTCATTTGTTGGACTGAAGAAACATGTTTAGATTGACATTTGTGATGTTGAGCTGTTTTGACATCTAGGATTTAATAGTATCATGAGGTTATGGCAATGTGGATGTAACAAAATGACTAATGCTTCATCACAAAATAAGATACCTACTTGTACTGTGGGATACAGGACTACAGGGAGCTTTAAAGAAGTATGCAAATTAGACATTTGGGTTATAAAAGGGCAGGTCTGAGGAATGGATCTGCATGGCTTCCCCTTTTATCATCTATCAGCTACTTTATTCAAGCCAAAGAAGTGGCGTGTATGAAACAGGTAAACAAACTGGTAGCACATTGCGGGCAATCTTGGTAACAAGTAGGTTAACTGTGCCTTTAATTTTCCCGAAGTCAGTTTTAGCACAGTAGGTCAACACAAAAAAAGGTAAAAAGTGTTAATTAGGCTCTTCCTAATCTCAGTCTAATTTGACAGCAAGTACTTCACACAGAGGTATTGGAGAGGAAAGGTCTTAAGGGAGGTGATCTCTTTTATTAGGCTAATCCATAGAGTTGGCAAATGAAACACATGGGGAAAGCTTCTGGGCATACACTTTTCTTCAGCACGGAACGGAAGGAACAACAGAGCCACCCCTTTACCAAATGCTAACAAGTGGACAGGAAATGACTATCGGAAAGGAGCTGCTGATCTTTAAGAGCCCGACAAACAATATAAGCGCCAATTAGCGTGTATAGCCTTCGCGGTAGGTAGGCTTTCATGTTCTTTTTATTTCATGTGCGGATACATCAGGATGACTGAAGTCAATGGGAAATTTGCAACAGGTTTTAATAGCATCAAAAATTGATTCATTATAACCTTCTCTTCATAACAATACTGTTTGTGTACATTAGATCTTAGTCCGATTTTGTTCCCATCAACTAATCTGGATTCTATTTCCACCTCTTCTCAGGGTCATCTTCTTGTTTGCGTACACTATCTATGTAATCTTACAGAAACAGCAACCACCACAAGTCAAAGTTATGTGTTCTTTTAAAATGCACTTCACCATTTTGTTTAAACCAAGACCTAAACTGAAGAGGCATTTTGAAATACAGCTCAGTTTTTAAAGTGAAAATTACTTCAGACATGGGCTGGTTTGGGTTTTGGGTTTTTTTGAGGCTAGCATTCTACTGTTCAGCTTAATAAGCAAGTAAAAATTAGATGTAACCAAGCTTAGAGAATTCCATTTCATTTATTGCTGTGTACTCTGTTTAATTTTAACTGGACTTAGTAGAACACTTTCTAAGAGACCCCGTCTCACCTTTAACACATTATCTTGTCTTGCTTACTTCAGGCAAACAATTCCTAGATAGTCCTCTGTTACTGCAAAAAGAGAATGTCAAGTTCTTTGTACAAGTGTCTGGTCATGTTTCATGATTGCCAAAGTCTAGTAAGAAATCCCAAGTTTGAACAAAATGTTTGGAAACCTTATTCTCCTGGCTAAGATTCCTACCCTTTTTGCTGAGAAGATAAACAGGGAAAATTCTTTAAATAAACCGAATGGAACAATGAAGATGTAATTAGTAACATAAAAAGTTGTTTAATCATTATTCCACTCTTGGTAAGTCTCATCATTCAATTATAGTTATATAGGTCTGTGCAATATGTTCAAAACTGGTTTTAAACATCTTCAGTTGGAGGTCATAATTCAAACAGAAAACACACCACAAGAGAACCCATCTCTTCAAGCTGGTCATTATTTTCCTCTTGCATACTGCCTTTTAAAGTCAAGTCTCGTTAATGCAAGAATCTACTCAAAACAGTAAAATAGGGATTGTGGTTTTTCGAAACTAAATATAACAGTTTCTCAATGACAACTATCTTTCTGTCCAGCAGGAATTTTATATGGCATCCAGACTCTGACATTAGCCAAACTCCTGTGCATTTGTACTGTGCTATATCTTAGTAATACCACAGGGAAGGAGAAATATTTAATCTTAGAGGTCAACCAGCAATCCACAAGGGTAAATAACTGTTGTAACTGTATTGGATAGTCAAATGAACATGGCTTATGCACATGGCAAGGCTTCAAAATATAAATCAGAAACCCCAACAGAGATTCTGCTTTTCCATGTATCCTGAATTTCTCATATTGAAGAACTTTACAGCCGTTTTCTAAAATCTTTCATTGAGGTCATCACAATAGTGGTAGGTCTGACAAAAAACAAGTCCGTCCAACCTGCTCTATGCCTGTGGCTCAGCCAAAAGCATTTGTTTATTTAAAAGAAAGCACCTGCTGCAATGCAAGAACAAAACATGTCGCAATATTCACGAATAACCTCCTAAATCACTGTATCACTATAAGTATTTCTAATATTCTTCTAAAAAACTACAGTATTTTTCAGTTTTGTCCACCTACAGCTTTATGAAACCGTTAAAGATGGATGTCTCATGCTGAGCAGAGCCTGCTCTTTCAGTTGCCCCACACCTCCTTCTCATAAGACCCCATTTTGCCAAATTCTTATTCTTCTATGTTGATTATCTGTGTCAAGCCTGAAGAAGAGCAGTCTGAATGAAGATCGTGCAGAACAGGCCTTCAGCAAGTTGCCCTGAGCTGCTGGGCAAGGAAGGCTTGAAGGAATGAAGGGACAAAAAACCCCCTGCAACTAATAGAGTTGGAAAGGTAGGACTTGCGACAAAGAGGCAGAAGAGTGCACGAGAGAGACAGGCACAAACACATGTTGAAATACTTTCCATTAAGTATGCAACAATGCCGGAAATAAAGTTCTTCACACATCTTAATTCTATTATTAGTTAAGTATACATTATGGTATAGTCTGTAATTACATGACCACGTACTTTCCCCTTCTCCACAAGAGCACCTGCATGTAGCAACAGAAGGGAGAGCCTTCTTCCGAACCAATGCCTTGCACCACTTTGCTTTCTCCTTGTTTACTTGTGTGGCCTGCAGACTTGTTCCCAGCATGCAACTCAGGGCTTTGTATCCACATGGACTCTTTAAAAATACTTTGTTATCTGAATTATCTCACAGGTCATTAGTAAACTATTAAACACATCTCTGTGAGATAAAGAAGTATGGTATCCCAATTTTACAGACAGTGCAGTAAGATTAAGGTCAAAATTACTTCTTGCCAAATTTCACTGGAAAACTCTTTTTTCCCCCCACAGCACTTAACATGGCACGGCATTTTGCCTCTGCAGAACATAGCTCCTACTGACTTCAGCTACAACTGCGAATAATCGTTTCTTTTGCATCTCAGACCCAAAGCTGGGAGTCCAGAAAACAAGGAGAAAAACAAGCACACTGAAATGCCAGGCTTACTTGCCTTATCTAGCATCCCACAGGAACACTGTAGTGCCAGCAGAAGATAAAAATCAGATTTTCCAAGGAAGCAATTAGCCAGGAGACCATCCTTTCTCTTTGAATAATCCCTTTCCTTACTCATGACATGCCTTCCTCCAATGCTGTATGCACAATATTCCAGTAACTTCCAGAAAAACTCTCCTGTGCAACAACCGTGACAAAAGTTTCTTGATAAAAATAACGTGATCACGTAGGTTTTGACTTGATTCCAGTGTCTGCACAATCCAATACCAAACCAACACTGCCAGGGTGAATGTCAATTCCGGCGCTTCTTAATTTCCAAGGCCTTCAGCTATAAAAATTTTTTTTTAAATGGTTTTGTATGTGCCTATGCACACACAAGCTCTTTGAAACAGCACATGATGTTACTGGCAGCAAGGTACATCATGGTTTAGAAATTAAACTAAAACCAAATCAACACAGATGCTGTCATTTTTGGGTGGGTTTTCTCCCTCTAAGGATTGAATAAAAGCACCACCCTCCCCGGCACGTATCACAGTTGTGCTCTGAGCCTGTAGAGAACAATTGTGCATTTGTTTATGCTTTCCAATCTACAACAGTAGTAGCAGGCATCCAACCACGGATTCACCCTCCCCTCACCTGATCCTTGTCAGTCTGCTCTACAGTGGCTGTCTCCAGTTGGAGACACCCAAGGCTGATTTTATCAGTTGAAGTGTCATTTTAAAGATACATTGTAGAGGTTTTCCTTTTGTTGGAGGCTTTTTTGCCAGTTCCCCTGTCCCCCAATGCTTAATTCCTACTTGCAACACTCTCTGTGTCTTCATTTTATAAATTTTCCTACGATTCCTCACACTCCTCTCAAAACTGCACTGCCATGTTCAGCTATTACCTGCTGCAGGAGCTGCGGCCTTGGGAATAGCACTACTGTTGAATGAACAGATGCTAAAATACATATTAAAGGGAGTCTTTCATGTAACTTCACATACAAAGGAAAAAAAAAAGGGGGACCCTGTTAGTGGCTGTACAGCTTCCAGGCTAAATAAATGGAGTCTGTGCAGAACAGTGTCACCTTTAATATATTTAAATCCAGGCCTGGACATAGGAGTCACATTTAAAGCTGATGATACAAACCAGTCTTGTTTTCAGGTATGAAGCAGAGGTTCTTGACAGGTTTCCTTTCAAGTTGTGCACATCAGGCCATCAGCTAAACACAAGCAGCAATTACCCGAGTATGATCAGGCAAGCTGCTTTCCCCACACGGCCTCTTTCCAGTCCTACCTAGCATTTTTCAATATATTTATTCTTTATAACTAGATTATGATATATCCAAAGACTGACAGCATCTTGCTGATTATTACCATGCTTACTTAGTTCACGTCAGTTCTACAAAATCTGATTTTAGCAAATCTCATATTGGACTAGAAACATTGTGGCGCTGCCCAGAACAAACTGCTGGGACAGCATTCCTCTAATGATACCAATTTGTTGAAATTGTTTTTATTTTGCTTTGAAGATTTCTGTCTCAGCAAACTTGTGGTTGCATCAGTGTCATCTGCACTCCCATACCTGGCAAAAATGAACAGTGTAAACACTCAATATTGTGCTCTAACTTGGCAAAAATGCAGTCACGCCCAGGACTGATCCAAGTCAGTGTAGCAAAGTGATCTGGATCCAGTATTAATGAATGTGGAACCAAGACCCCAGCCTCTTTCAGTTCACTAACATAAGCTTAACACCAAGCTTTCCTTGGACCAGACCCAGCTCCCACTGTAAGCAGTGACTTCATTATTTTCTTACTCAGTCCCTCCTTCACTGGAGTTTTACCAGTCTTACACCTGAGCCGCTCCTTTCAGAGGCAGGTGAATCAGTGCCAGCAGCTTCCATGGGAACTGGCTCAGGCCACATGAACAGAACTACCTTGCCAAAGGTCTGATGGACACTAAAATCTATTTGCTATTCGGCCCTAGAAAAGAGGGCTTGGTCTTCTCTGCAAGGACACACTTTCTACTGCTTTTCTGGAATTGAAACAGGAACAAGTTCAGAAATGTCACACTGTTACAATATGTACTTTATCCAAAAGAAAAATGAAGCTAAAAAATACATTCATACATACATACATATATATATATAAAAAAAAAAGTGGGACCATTAGAAACTGACTATATGGCACTATTATTCCCAGGAGAGAACAGGAAAGAACAGCAGGCTGAATGAGAAGGCACTCACCAAACAAGGGTAGCACATCATAATTCCCCGCTACGCTTCCCATTCAGAAGGGCTCAGAGTCCCTAAGAGAATTTTTCTGTGGTTTTGAGAATTCAGTTTTTAAGAAGAATCCTTGAGCCACCGCGGCTCTAACCTTGCCTGTTGCTGCTACGCAGTTGGTGCAGGACATAGGACAGAGGAGACACATCCGCAGGCTCCCCTGGTACACAGGAGTGCTCCCAGAATCCTAGTGCAGGGAGTGAAAGGCATCTGCTCTTACTGTAGAAGCAGCACTTCATTAATGGTTAGGACTAGGAGTCAGAAACTTGGGGGCCATTTATGATTTTGCAATAGTTCTGTGTGACTCTTAGTCAATTAACTTTTTTGTCTTCGTCTTTCCCTGCTCACATTCTTACTACACTGCCAGGAAATACACCTCTTCATCATACATGGCATGGAAAACATTTTTTTTTAGATAGGCATATACTACTTTAAGAACCTCTAATTTGAGGTCTTAACAGTGTGTAATAAATCATTCCAAGGAGAAGGCAGGAATCCCAGTGCAGAAAGAGGAAAAAAAAAAAAAAACAACCAAAAACATGAGGGGAGAAAGAAAACCAAACCAAAACAAAAAAAAAACAACAATCATGGAGAAAAGGGGACACAGACAAGTCTAGGATTTGTATTCATTTTAGGACAAAATGCAGCATCAAGTATCTCCCATCATTTGCTGTTTCTGACAATACCACTCTCTTCACAAGCAACTCAGTTCCCATAGTATAATTACCCAGGGATGTGGGACTTTGGGGTAGGGGAATGTCTTCCATAGCTTCCATAATGATTTTTATTGGACCAGCTGGCATAGCTGGAAAAAGGCAGTTTTCAGGGATGCAGTCCCAATCTCTTTGCAACTATATCATCAACCTTTGTCCTCAGACCATGATGGTTTTAGCCTCAGCACTCATCCTCATGAGTCACACACCCAGCCACAGCGTCACGCTAAAGCTAAGCGCCTAGGAAGCTGTACCTATTCCATTAGGAATAACGTGAGGACTGCACATTTCACCAAGATACAGGCACAGGCTACTGAAGGCCAAAAAATTCTTTAAAATTAGCTTTGGGTTGCATAAGAATTTTTGTAGGTACGAAAGAAATAAATTGTTTTCTAGAGTTTGGGAGGGGTGAGGGAGAAGGAATTATATTATATTCACTACCCACCCAAGAACAAAGTTGATATTTAAGTATGTCTTTAAAGCATTCTTCTCATGAAGAGATAATGACATTTCATACATATTCTACCTTAACCTTGAGGTATTGAGAATATTTTGCATTTTTGACCTTTTGTAAAATATCTGCATTCAGTTTGAGAGGCATTTTCACCCTCTTACCATGTCAGTCCTAATACTGTTTCTATCTGCACTTGGGGCACATTCCGGACAACGCTTTCCAAAGCTTCTGTTTTCTTGTGTCCCCCAAACAGTTCTCTCTTCCCGAGGAAACACCCTGATCTTGTCCAGGAAACCAAAGACCTTTTAGGAAACAGAACTTTAAACATCGATATGATCCTAGAGGAAGATGGAAATCATATAGATATGTGTATCCACTACACTAAGGACAGTTACACTAAGGGTTAGCAATGGAACAACAGCACCTAAAAAAGGGAGAACAGAAACCTGACTTCAGTGAGAGTTTCGTCTGATCATGAGCAAAGGAGAGAGCTTAGACTTTATATTGTGTGTTTTCTTATTCATGCACAGGAAGATGAAGCTACTGGATTAAGTCACTGACTGGTACAGGATACTTCTTTTCACTCAGTAATTCAAAGTGAATCATTTTAAGATCATGCTTACATACACCTCCTCTAGGCAAAGAACTTGTTCAACACATCAGAAGGTGCCTCAGTGCTGGGTGGCATGCTATGACTGTAGTAAAAATTGCATTATAAGAAGAAAACAACAAACAAACAAACAAACCCAAAACCCCCCATCAACAGAAAAAAAATCTCTACAGTTCCTGATAGAAGAGAAAGGCTGGCTGCTACTCAGGTGAGAAAAGGGGCTTTAGGAAACTCCCTCTGTTTTTCTGAGAGCTATCCAAGAACTGGGGGTACAGGAGGAGCATGGGATCCATGCACAAAACTCTGAACTGCAGTCAGAGAGGGCATAAGACTAAAAGAAAAAAGCTAAATGCAAGGAGAGCTCTAAAAAATGAAGTACAATTTTTGTCTTTTAGCTTTTTCACAATAGATGGTCCCACTGTACTACTTCCGTTTGTCTTAACATTTATATGATTTTATTGCTAACAATTCAAAACCTGAATATCTGTAGAAGATTTTGATGCATCTCTTATTAAAAAGGGGGGAGAAGCCTATTGAACAAACATTTGGACATGTCCAGTTGTTCTGGTTTTGGTAGCCTCAAAATCTTAAATCTGACATAACTTTCAACATCTATTTAATATTTTGAGGCTCACCACTCTACTAGAATAAACAAATTAAACAAGATTTCTTCTCTCCATTAAGCCTTCAAAGGTCTTACATTTGAAGAATAATGAAATAGTGATCAAAATTATTTTTATTGTCCAGAAATGTAATTTCAAACCATAATTCTATGTGGTGCCAATAATGTAAATAACCTCCCATCCGGCTTCTATTTCAAGTATATATCTTATTCTGGGCATTTCACTCAAAGAATAATCTGCACAGAATAGCATGAAGAAATGCAACTGTAATTACAGTTTACTAAAATTTACACCATCACAAGCTTCCACTTGGAGCAGCAGCATAACAACCTTCCAAACCTTTCCAAGCTATGTAGTGTTTTTGTTAAGGACAAATAGCTATTACAAGCCTTAAAATTAGTAGAGCAAGTTTTATGAGAGACTGTATCTAGCAACATGCTGGTGTGAAGCAACAATCTGAAGGAATCAATGTCATTCTGCTAGAAAGTAAATATTTTTATAACTACATCCATAGCAACCACAAAACTCTCTACTTCTGCAAAGTGATCCATAATGCTTGACTTCAGAAGCTGATTTAAAGCTCTGAGAAGGTATCACTAGCCATCATTTATCTTAGCCATAAAATTCCCAGGAAGACAAATATATAGTCTTTCTGGGCCATCATTGTACAGAAAAGAAACACTCAAAAGACATCTCTGGAAATTGCTATACTTGCTTCTTTTGAAAATATAAATCCTCCTGGGAGGGCGGGGGGGCTTACACTATAGGAATAAGTATCAATTATCTTCTACAGCATATATTTTTACTGCAGTGTCAACTCGGGTGATTGACATCTGAATTAAAGACTTTATGTAACACCGCTTACATCTTATACACTACTTTTCACCAACAACTCTCAGTGTGCGTTACAAAGACTTTCATCCATATTCCATGAATGGAGAAGCCATTCAGAGAAGTTAGAGAGATACAGATAAATTCACTGTCAGTAGCCACTGGCCAACTAAGGCCAGTGAATCCAAGTCTCCCCAGTCAGAAGCCCCTGCCATGTTCAGCAAGCATCATTACTTCTGTATATAAGTAATTTGGATAAGCGTCCACACCCCAAAGCTGAGTTTTATGCCAGTTCCCAAAGACTTCTCTCAGAAATCCAGTGGCATTTTCTATTTTGCTCTTTGCACTGAAATAAACTGGCCCCAGTTCTTTCCCAGTAAGTGGCAGGAAACCTTGCACGCTCTCTGGTCACAGAGGCAGATGTAGAAGGCAATGGAAATCTGTCAGCACTAGGTAATTTAGCCTGTGCTTCAGGCTGCAGTTCTGTGTTCATTCATACTAGATGTGTGCAGTGCTAGACCAAATGGCATATACAAAATTAAGCTGAACCAGGTTTGGGTTACATGACTCCGTTACTGTTGCATATGCACAGTTAACCTCATCCCAGATTTATGCTAGCTTTAAAGCAGCTATGTAAAGGACAGATAATACCTGATCCATCATAAAGCCTGTCTTTACAAAGCTAACTCATTTTGAACAAATTGGAAACAGCAGACTGAGTTAATAGCAGACCAGTGTTTTGCGGCATTGCAAAGAATCTCTTAGTAGGAGCCGTTGAACTGAACTTACTGTGCCATTAAACCACAGCCTCAGTGCAGAAGTAGGCTGGTTACTAGCACACGTGGAAATCCACGCAGCAGTTAATTCATCTTCACAGCACCCAAATTAGGGAGGTAAGAGCAAAACCTGATCAAGATCCTTCATTGAAGGGACTGAAAGATTTAATTTATGTGGTAACTTTGTGCTTTTCCATTCTCTTTGGTTGAAGAATAACACAGATTTGCCCTTTGCCTATACAGAGAAGGGAGCTCCAGTTTCAGACCCAGGAGTCACAGACTGCACTCCTCTTGCTGCATGCACGTCGCTGACTGACAGCGGCAATAATCAAATATTTATGCATCCCCACGGCACAAACTCTCAGAACATTTAGCGCTGTTGTTTAACACCCCTAGCTTAGCTTTAACATAGTATCCTAATGAACATGGGGTCTGGCAGATGAGTAGCTGCAATGATCAGATATTACTAAAAACAGTCCTCTTCACTGTCCGTCTCACAGGTCTCCAGAGCAGGGGCAGCAGAAGCAAAGATATGCTCTTACCACAGCTGCTGCACTTCAGAGCTTGGTGCTTAGACTGAAAATGATCTATCAGGCTGCAAACTCCTGAGACTGAAATACAGACACACATACGAGTTTGTCCCATTTACAGGTTTGCAAATCCTTAGCAGAAGGATCATGCTGTGAGCTGGGGGATCAGTACTGAGGGTCAGAAATATCCTGAAGAGCCAATCTGTGCAGGCAAGCCACAACTTTTATGTATATATAGGATGATCAGAACAGGCAGGAACTGACTGATTTAGGGTACACAACTCCATTACTGCTGAATGTGCACAGCCAATTTTGAAAGAGAGATCTTGTGTTAAGCTAGTCATGACCTCCTAAAGCACATTTTATCTCAGAAAAAAAAAAAAAAACATGCAGAACTGGTGGAAAAGGTCTGACCAAAAAACAATGTCAAACATTGGAACAGGCTGCCCAGAGAGGCGGTGGAGTTGTCATCCCTGGAGGCGTTCAAAAAAGGTGTAGATGTGGCAATTCGGGACATGGTTTAGGAGGCATGGTGGTGTTGGTTGGCGGTTGGACTTGATGATCTTAGAGGTCTTTTCCAACCTTAATGATTCTATGATATAGACACACCCACCCCCATACATATAAACTCGCTTATTTGATTTTAATGACTGGGTTTATTTCAGTTAATTCCATATCAAGGTATTCACTAATATGTTTTTCTTTTCCTTTAATTTCACAGAAGAACAGCTACTCTACCTGTTTTAAAACAAGCAGGGTTAAGAACCAGAAGTATTTCCTCAAAGGCAGTATAGCAATACTCCTGTAGGACCTGCCTTATTGCTTTCAACTTCGTATTAAAACTGTCCTCCATTCTCTCAAATACACCATCACAAACCAGTGTAAGTTCATCTACATTACAGACTTCCGTCAGCTCCTTTGAGTTTGCCAGGAACTGCACATCTTCACCCTGTTGATCAATAGAAATACATACATGGAAGCCTGTAGTGCAGACACAACTCTACACTAGCCTAAAAAGTCGGGTAGCATTGAGGTTCTTTCTGAAGCTGGTAAACGGGTTCTCAAGTACTTATGAAACCTAAACCAAAACTGGCTCTAAATGTCAATATTAGTGGACTCAAGTATCTCAAAATGGTGGCTGAAGAATCATTTTACAGTTATTCCAGGAGTCAGGAATGGCTGATAGGAAACAAAGTCCCCCTAAAAACCATCATCACTCTGTTTAGAAAGGTAAGCTACACAATTATCATCACCTGTCAACACAAACTAGAAAGCACACTTCCAACAAAGAGTAAGCAAGAGCCTGTCCGTGCCCTGTGGCCACATAGCTCAATGTAAGTGCAGCTGATGCAGTATTCGCAGCCAGGCTGAATATATGGCATTCCAGGAGGGCTTGGGAGAAGTCTTGGGCACCTCTCTAACAATCTACAGTGGGCCCACTCTTCAGAGTACAAGAAAGGCTCATAATTCTGTTGTAATTAGTAACTGAAAAAGAGTGGAAAAGAAAGCAGCTTTTCTTTCAAAAACTAAGACTTCTTTATTCACAGATCTACCACAACTCTGACAGTGAAGTATCCCCTGTATTTAACAACTGAAACAAGCCTACAATCACCTATCTACTAACGATCCCCAGAATTCCCAACCATGCCGGCATACAAGGTGCCAGCTGGTAGCAGGCTCTGACTTCACACCCTCACCACTACTTGCCAGCACAGCAGCTGACATCTCAACACACATCCTCTCTCCGACGGCACTGTTCCTGCCAGAGGTCCTACGCCACACGTCAGCCTGAAACTTCTCTTGGTTATTTTAACTTTGAAGTCAGCAAAACCAACAGTCATTCCACTGCTCTGGCGAAGCACAATGTTTTCAAGCCTTGAAAATGAATCTGGTCAGATAAGTTAATCCTTCCAGCGTCATCAAAGCAAAAACATCACACAGGAAACTCAAAAAATTAGTTGGGGTAACCAGCTCTTTAAGTTCCTTAACTATTAATAGCGTAGATGAGCAGACCTAAAAGAAAGGCATTATTTTTAAGCAGAAATGCTGAGCGTCTGTTGCTTAACACACCGAGAGTAAGCAGGCCTGCAGAGGCATCCCAGCGTTGGGTTGCTCGCTGCCTACCACTAAGAGAAGTGACTAAGCTCCGTACCGCCTGGCTGTCTGTACATTCGTTTACACCTTATAAAGTACCTGCAAAAAATAAAATCACTACCAAAAGCATGCTAGTTCATCTCCCGCTCTGCACAGGTGTATCTAATCACTAAGAGCATAAGGAAATGTTTTTTTATTGACCTACAGAACGAAGATGAATTGCCTAATTAACTCTCACGTCACGGTTATCTGTGCGCTATGAAACACAAAGTGTATACAACCAATGCAGTTAAAGAAAAGCCTCCAAAAATCAGGTCCCGATCTACCAAAACTCATTTTTCCACTACGAGAGGCGATGACACCGCAAACGCTGTGGGAGACTAAAAAGACCGTACGTGCCCTGTATTACTTTTGCAGCTGCCGCTGGTGTGGAGGCGGGAGCCTTGTGCCCCCCGGTAAAGCCGCCCTTGTTTCCACGCCGTCCCTTCCCTCTGCTTCACCGGCCGGTACGGACCCATCGAAGCCGCACCAGGTGACGAACTGCGGGGAAAGGCCCCAACCTCCAAACCTCAGCGGGAACCCTCCACAGCTGCGACCCGAAAACCTGCTGAGCGCCCTGTGCCGGGCCGCCGCTCCCCCGCAGAGCCCCCCCCGGCCCGGCTCCTCCGTGGCCGCCGCCTGCCCGGGGTCACTCACGATCTCGGTCACCATGAGGAGCCCGGGCAGGGTCCGCAGGAACTCCCTGTCGTAGGCAAGGGTACTGGA
>WAAD01033676.1:109902-121816 GCA_013389945.1 Fregata magnificens
GCCCGCCCAGGAGGCCGCTCGGCCCTCCCGTAGCTGCCCCCGGGGCGGGAGCGAGCCCTCTGAGGGGGGGCGGGCTGGGGACCGGCCGCCAGGGCCGGTACGGGGGACCCCGGCGCGGGGTTGGTGGTGAGGGGGATCCCCAGCGCTAGGGAAGGGCCCTCTGAGGGGGCAGCGCCGGGCCCCTCTAAAACCATCTCCTCACCTCCCGGACTTTTATATGCACAGGGGCCGTGGGACCACGTCTGCTTCCAGTGCGGCCGAGGAGCCAAACTGACCCAGCCATTCTCTAGAGAACCACCCCGAGGGAAGCCATGCCATAGCCTCATGGGTGAGCATGGCTTGGGGGGTCCAACCCCAGTGGCTGCCGTCGTCGTCCATCTAGACTGTCGCCCCTGGCTCCACGGACAGCAAACGTTGACAGGAGACATACTGGCGCTCTGGGTTGTCATCCCCACTGGCTGCCATCGCTCATCAGTGGCACGCTGTTGGGAGAGGAACCACCACAAAGTGCCACAGGCAGGGTACAAGAGGCTAGGAGATACCACAGCCTTCTCAGAGCTGGAAATGGGGATTTAGCTGGGATCTGCCAAACAACCAAGAGTCTCCATGATGCAAAAGACTTTTTAAAAGCCATGAGAGTCACTGGAAATGGAAAGCATGAGGTCATTATTGGCCTGACAGTGTCGAGCTGTTCCCTAACCTATATTTTTCAGTAATTTTCCAGTCTAAAGTGTCGCCTTTAAAAAAAAAAAAATTGTTTCCGGGTCATTTAAGAGCTTCTAAAGTGATCTTCCATTCCACAAAAAGTATGGTGTTTCAACAACAAGCAAGCAGGTTATAGGTTTTTTCAAGGTTCAGGAATTCTCGTTAGCAAAGCATTTGCACGTGGCAGCTCAGTAAAAATGAAGTGTTTTCCATATGTCTGGTGGCTATTGTCCTCGAATTGTTTACTGCTGCTCTCCTACTGACTAACAAAGGATGGATTTTGCAGTATTACCTTTCAGCAAGGGATTGAATGAGCTGGGGAGGGAGGAGGAGGATGGCAGAGTTCCTCCTAGAAATATGGGAAACATGAATTACCTGAAGGAACTGGTTCTTGTGCATGATTGTGCCTCCGCTCACAATCCACTCACAGTGTAAGTGTGTCACAGCACAGGCTGCATGGGCTTCTTGGAATGTGTGTCTTGGCTGGGGCTTTGTGGAGCCTCCGCATAGTCATAGGCACTGGTGACTCTTTTATTTAAGATGGCAGACGAAATGTGGCAGAGTTTTGCAAACATGAACTGCAGGTCATCAGAATGAGATGCCAGCCACTCAGCGTGATATGATATACAGATTACATAATTTCTTTGTGAGGAAAAAAAAAAGACCATTAGCAAAACACACACTCAAACCATTTAACACAACACCTCAATCACGAACGAGGAATTTTACACTTTTTGGCAAAACCATCATTTTTTGTGGAGTTACCAGCATTTCGGTATTGGTTGCATTCGTATTTATCCCCTTCTCTTAAATAAGAGCTGAGATTTTAAAGGAGCGGAACACATCTGTGCACTGGTCTGTTTAGAGACCTGCTTCAACTGGCTTGCAAATAAAAAGTGCTTTATCTGATTGTTCAGCACTGCCAAGCTTCCTTCCAACGCCAGAGCTGCTTTGAGATGCCCCTGTTGCTGTTCGTGAGGATCCATTGTAACAGCAGTGATTTTCTCATCTGAAAGACTCCTGTCTTTTCAGTTTCCCACCTATAAGATTAGTAAGTAAAAGTGAGTAAATGTAGGGCTAAAATTCCTGCCAATAGCAAAATTAACACAAATTTCAAAATGGTTTGGGTCATTCACATCACTTTCCCTTTGCGAGCTGGTTTATTTTACACTGAATGTATATTCTCACTGTGTTTCTAGGACGTTATTCAGTGGTCTCAGTTTTGATGCATAATGCTAAAACTCTGTATTTATTTTGCTCCCTAAACTTCTGGAGATCGGTGTTGTTTCTCTTTCAACCATCACAATCAGAGCAATAAATTTCATTGCTTTTGGTCTGCACATCTATCATTTGAGCATCCCAGGTCCTATGGGGGAAAAAAAAAAAAAGTAAAACAAAAACACAGATAGGGAAACATTTGTTTTCTGTTTCAACTATATTAAATCTATTAATGTAGCATAAGCTTTCAATGTCTGTTGCAGAGGTCTAGCATCACGACTAATTCAACAAGAACTGAACGGCTACATTTCTGGGCAACTTCTCTGAACACTGGCTGCCACTCTGACTTCCTTAGCACATTTTTCTCCAGCAAATGTTTTCAAATAATGAGTTTCACTAAAAAAAGGGCTAACATTCCAGAAGCTTTTCTGTATCACTGATATTCCAGGAAGCAAATTTCATTCTTTAATTTGACAACATAATACTTTACATTTTGAATGTTAACCGTGAGGCTCTAATTTTTTGGTTTGCATCCTTGCACTGAAGGCTAGAACTGGAAAGCCTGCAGGGACCATCTGAGCTTAGCTAGATTTTTTTTACATATAGATAGCATCAGAAGCAAAATAATTGAATGCTGCTGCTTGAACAATCAACCTTTTATTACAGAACTATCAAGAGAGAAGAAGGTGGCCCATTTTCTGTGTTTTAAATTAACCTTTCAAGGGAAGGATTGGTCAAGATTGTAACCTCTGTTTGTCAACTATTACAATGAAGTAAACTGTGATTAGAAAAAAATATGTAATTTGGTGAAGCCTTTCAATGTAAATGTTTTAGTAAAAGCAAAATAGCTGATACAAGTATTATCAGGTTTCTAAGTAAAGGGCTTATTTCTGAATGTCTCGATATCTAGTTTACAGATTCTTCCACTTAAGCTGGTTTGGTTCTCAAATCCTGAGATATCAACATTTTTGAGATTACTGATCGAGCTCTCTAGAATGACCTTAGCAACAATCTGGACAACTGGAAGTGCTAATTAAAGTGTTCTCACAGGCCCAAGGGGCAGAGCTGACTGGAATTTCCTGAACAGGTTTTCTGTTTTTGAAATACAGCTTCCCTTCCCCTCTCCCAAATCCTAGAATTTTCAAATGTCAAAGTTATTCAGACTTTTTTTTAGGTAAGTAAACCAAGTAAACATATAAAAGGAAAGATGATTGAGATTTTTCACTGGTCATCAGCAGATTTCAGTCAACAACAAAAAACTTACTCTTTTTAAACCACCTAGGAGTGATCTAAGAAAGCTAAGGGAACTTATTCTGAAGAGGGCAAGAAAGGAATTGTACTTTCCGTGGAACCCAGGTCATTCATAAGGAACATGGATTCGTGTCGGATGTGCAGGACAAATATTCTCACCCTTGACATCCCACTGTGCTAATCTGAGGATAAGATATTTTTAGTTAGCATTAAATCAAGAAATGTTTGGAATATTTCCTAATGGCTTTTCGGAACCAGCAAAGTTTAGGCTTTGAGCTCCAAACGTATTTAAGTAAATAATTAATAACATATATTACTCTTTGGCAGCTTACGACCGTATGGAAAAGCTGATTTATACTAACTCAAACCAGAAATACTTGATTTGTACTTTGGTAGTGACATGTGCTATAGGCATGCCTAATGATCAATCAAGGCAAATGACTCTGTGTGTGAACTGGTATTTTGCAAAATAAAGATGGTTTTCATGATTGAGATACTTGGATCTTCTAATGTTGCTGCAACAGAAAGAATAGATGAGATGCCCATATTTTCAAAATGGCTGTTATTCTGCAGATCTGTAGAGGATCTGTGTTTGTATGTGGGGTTACCGAACACAAGGCTTGTTTGGTTTTGCAGCTTGGGCACCCCAAAATTAACGAACATAAAATCAATCCCAACTGACGCTACAGTCCAAGTAATGACAGTGAATGGGATTTGATCATCAGATACATAAGTTACTGCCCTAATACTGGAAAATGCAAAATTTAGCTGTTTATGTTCTGTACTCCTTTTCTCGCAAATATTTCTTTCTTTACATGAAGTTTACTTGAATTATATGGACAAAGGCCTGACTGTAGACACACAGACATTTTACCTGCCCAAAAGCTCTCTTAGGACATATGCACTGCCATACAGAGAATTAACTCCATGCTGTGAACAGTAATATACTGACTTTAAGATTTTTTTTCTTAAATTTTTTTTTCCAGTTTTGAAACCCATTATCATGACACTAAGTAAACTGGTGATAGAGACTGTGCTAAGAAAAGAAATCACTAAGTACATAAGCCATGTATTTTCTGAGCATTAGCCTTTCACCAGCTGTTTTATCTGCTCTGGGAATCTAAAAATCCCTCCCAGCCCTGAAACTCAACGGTGTCTTAGATACTGTGCTGAGGAAAAATTGCTTACTTCCTCCAGAGCTGATCTGTACTTAGAACACCGTCCCTGGACGCTGTACACATATGCTTAACTTCAGGGCAGAGAGCACATCTACTCAAATTAAGAGAAGAGTTTGTAGTGAGAAGTGTGAAGTCTATGTACAAATCTTCTCAGAATGGGAGTTGTGGTTTTCATGCTTGGGGGTCAGGGACCTCAAATCTGTAATGCACCTGCAACAGTATGCCCATATTGTATTTCACAGGCTGCTTCTCAGCTGCCCTCAGCTGTCTTTCTCTACAGTGAGCCAGCAAGCACAGCTCCAAGTGCAGCTGGTGGCCATGCCTTCTCGCACGTGCAAATCACGAGTCACCTGAATACTCAAGAGTGTCCGGTGTCATGTTATGTGAAGAATGAGCTTATTCTGCCCCTGACCATGTCCAGACAGGCTGTCCCTGAGGCACACTCATAAATACTTTCATTGGGGTCACCAGTCCTTCGTAGACCTTTAAATATTACTATGGTACAAACACATACTAGTGATTACAATACTTGAGAATATGAATGTTTCCACTGAAGACAGGTATGTTTTCTACTTGTTAAGGATGGTGCTTGCCTAAGTGTTTATGTAAATCACAGCAGGTAATGTTTGTACAGCACCCAACCCCAGTGCAAAACAGCTGGAGGAAAGGATCACCTTCAACAATAGTCAATGTCGTATTTGTTTTTAGATAATTAATGAAAGAGTGAACAACTCCACCATGGTTTCATCACAGCATCATCCATGTTTAGGGAGAGAGTTTAGAGCTGTCTCATAACTTCTGCCATCAGCTTGCTTGCAGGCTTTATTAACAGACAGCTGTCTTGCTCTGCTGTGGATGGTACAACACCCTGGAACATGGCCAAGACCTCAAATGCACCTTATATTATGCTAAGTTATTAGGAGCTGACTTGAGCTTGCTGTGTGCGTATATACACGGAGAGAAGACATCCAGTAGCCCGCAGGCAAAAACCTAACCAGATACCATGGCTGGAAGCTGAAGTTGGACAAATCCAGACTGAAAATAAAGCATCTTTGTTGTTTGGAGTTTTTTAACTTATCTTTTTAATACAGCATAATTAGCTATTTGAATAATTTATTAAGTAAAGCAGTAGACTCTCCATTTTAAGTCTATAATTCAAAGCTATGGATTTATTTAAAATACAGTCTTTACCAAGGTTACATTGACAAATTTTGTGGTCTGTATTATACGGAACATGACCAGAGATGACCCGAGTGCTTTGAGAAACCACAGAAATATATTCCAATTAATTCCATAAAGCTACAATCTTGTTAATGTTCTAGTCACCCACCTGTACAATACACATGCAGTACCAATGCCCGACACATCACCTCCTTGTGCTGAAGCGGTAGCAGAATAAAGGATCTCACAAATCTTGCTGGCTGGGCTGTGCCTGGCCAATAGTTGGGTAATGAAAGTGCTGTACAGGGAGAATCAGTTTTATGCAAGTGGGCTGCAAGGTTTAAGGGTGGAAAATCCTCATCCAGAGAAAGAAAAAAGGCCAGTGGGCTGACTGCAGGATCTGCTGAGAAAGGCGGCAGCTGGCTGGGGCGAGGTACCAGAGTGTACATGCTCTGCCCTAGGGGGCTGATGTGCAGGAGAGGAGAGCTGGGAGCCCAGCAGGGCACCGACCTAAGTCTTGGAGAACACAGCAGTGGAAGGAGAAGGCAGAGAAATGCAGGCAGATGTTTTACTGCTCTTCATACTGGTTTGCACAGCTGTTCTGTTAGTATGGGATAAAGACATTTGACAGCTATCCGTTAACAGAAGGAGAGCAAAATGTTAACAGAGGAACACATTATACCACGCAATGGTCTGAAATCTCCAAGTGACTGAGCGATATGGTATCAGTATTTTCAAATCAGCAATTTATCTTTGCAAGTAGACCAGTGCCAAAAGACTTCTATGAACACAAAGAACAAACTGACCCTATTATTTGTATTCATAGAACAGTCTTAGCCCTGAAACAAAACAAAACCAAAGAAACAAATCTCCCTAGCACAGAACACAGTCAAGTTCAACTCAAAGCAGGACACAGAGGTGCAGGCACCAGTGTTTTAGAACACTGCTCATGACTATAATTATTGGATGCTTTCATAGCATTAGTGTTACAGACATGCACAAAATCAGCATGCAAAGCTGCCGATACCTGGTAAGTCTTGTGTCAGTGCACGAAAAAATAGCTGCAGTGATGCAAGGCACTTCTTAGTGCATTCTTCAGTTCTAGGTTCCTGAAAACAGCTATTGCAAGAGAAACAGGAGCCTGGAGAAACACGAGATAAACAGAAGAGAGAATGATTTTTCTATTATGTCTGCATGTATTTATGGGGAACAGAATGTGTTGTCTATTGCTGGTCTAGCAAAACCTCCTGGGATTTTTAAATGAATCAGAAAGCCAAATTTTGTTAAATTTCTCAATTCACTTAGTCTGCTTTGAAAATTGCAGGCTTTGGGCTGTGTGAGAATGGTGCATGGTATCGGACTATAGAGCAGTCAGGGGATGGATGATGGGCTGCCTTTTGGAGGGACTGGGATTTCCTCAGAACAAAGGCTTATCCCATTTATCATATGTCTTGAGAAAGCTTATCCTGTCGAGTCATTTATCACCCTACTAACTAGCTATTGAGCATGGATAATGCTTCTTTGCTAGATCAGTGAGGGAAAAGAGAATTTCAGAAGAAAGGAAGGTTTTCATTTGGGGATTTTAGGAGATTGGGAGAAGAGCTGATAGGAGTTAGGCTATCTAAGCTCTTTGAACCATGAGAAAAACATACCAAGAAGGATTTTACTAAATGCTCGTAGTGCAGCTAAAGTACAGCCTTTCTACTGAGGGCAACCTCATTACCGAGGTATTTAAATTACGTGAATTAGCACAGCCCTGTGGTTTGCAGTATTAGATTTGGAGTAAGTAGAGGATACTCTGAGATGGATGTGGCTCTAATTACTAATATGGAGGTGAATCAAGTCCATCATATATTTGTGAATGTCTGGCTTAATGCTAACTGTGAGACAATTCTGACATGAATTTTCTTATAACACAGATGTCCCCATAAGCCCCACAATTAAAAAGCTTTGTTTCCTGTGAACTTTGATGTTGGCTCACCTTAACGTTCCAGAAAGTTCATACTCCATTGGAAGTACTCGCTGCAGTGGGGGTATTTGTAAGGTCAATCTACTCCATGTAGCTCTTTTTCTACTAAGAGGGTATCCTCAGTTAGCATTTACAAGAACTTGACATCTTTTGGTACTCTTCCACTTTGTCACATTCAGCTGGAATTGACCAATAGTTTAAAAGACTATGAAGGAAGATGAGGACAGGTAGTGTGACAGCCTAACCTTCGTCTCCTCAGCACATCAGAAAACTGGTTTTATATATATATAAATATACGTATACACACACACACATACACAAACATATCTATATGTCTAAAGGAATATCTCCTAGACCCAGGCAATTATTTAAAAATGAAAAAAAGTAGTCACCTTGCCATTACTAGGGCTCCCACTTATAGCTCTGAATCTGCAATTGCAAGAGAGAAGGAAGAAAATTCCCTCAGAATTTCGGGAAGAACATTTTGAGAAGCTTTGCTTTGAGGGCCTACTTCTCACTACTTAGTCAGACCTAATCCTGCTTAGTTTAGTTCTCAGAAAAATCACAAACTGATGAAGAGGTAGACAACACTTCTGATTATTCCTCACTTGTTAAATGCAGCGTGTGCAAGAAAGAATGGGGGTCTTTACCCCAAGGAGGTTGCAATTATTTCTCTGACCACCTCTCGCCAGGCTTTCTCATTACTATCTCTGCATTTTTCTGAACTCTCATGATCCCACTGCAAAGTGAGTAGAGTCTATTTTTCCTCTGTATAACCTGTCTGGAGTGCATGAACAGCATATTTTCTCATCTCAAGAGTTTCTCGTATCTTTATTGGAGAGTGATACGTGGAAGGGAAGGGGAACTTCAACAGCAATTGTTACATCTCAGTGCATTTTGATAATACCGAGTGTGCTTGTGAAATCTCTCTTGCACTTGAGCAACTGCTAAGTTCTCTGAGGAGACATTTCCCAGGTTTAATTTTGAAGAGAACATTGCTGTGCTAAGCTGTTACCATAAAGCCATGCCTTGTACAGAATGACAGGACAAAAGGGGCTCGAATCAACTCTCAAGAGCTTTGTCTTCACTCCTCTGGTATTTTAGTGCATGTTCTTGCATTACCAGCTCTTGCACTGGTTAAAACTGACTTGGTCTCACTCCCTATTCTCTGACGAGTGCAATGTTCTGAATTCTGTTCCCCCTCTCCTCCACAAGTATATACAAGTTACACTTAAAACGATTTACCTGTAGGGTAGGCAGTCCAACCTCATTCCATGCTCTTCTCTTATTTCTCATCTGATTGCTTTCAGAAAGCTAATTGTGCCTGCTGGGAAACACCTCTGCTGCTCAACAGTGCCCAGCACTGTCAAGCCAACCACATTGTATTTTAGAAGAAAAGCCACACCTGGAAATTGTCATACTGCATAACTGCACATTCCTCTGCCAAATGGTTATAAGCAGCTGAATTACAAGTTTTAGAATATATCTGTGAATAATGTACAGGCATGTATAAGTTGGAGACAAAATTTCTGAGGAAAAAAGATTATTTGAATGAGTATGGTAATGAAGTACAGTACAGATAAGTGTAGGATACTGTGGCTCTAGAGTAGGAATACACCAGAATCCAATTAAGCAGCTTTTGTTATAAAGTTTAAGGACTCTGGCTGGGTGAAGAAGATAATTGCTAGCTACCAAGATTTTGATGTGATCACATATTATAGAGATTTAAAGCTGCCTGAGCAACTGCACCAGGGAATACCACTAAGAAAAACTTGAGCTTCTGCTGTTTTAAAACAGAGAATATATAAATAAAGATGCAAGTGGCAGAACAATTAAATCCAACAGTATGAAAGTGTGGAAGATCTTATTCCACACTTAACCTCTCTACTGGGCAACAAACATTAAACAAGGCTAAATGCAGATGGCAGTATGCTGATCTTTTTTTGCCATGCTGGCTAAAGCTCTAGGAGTAGCAAAAGATATTCCTTCCCTATAGTAGCCTACAGCCTGAAAAAAATGCAGATGAAGAAAACCAGAGGATAAGACTAAACACAGACAAGGGAAGACTGGCATGACTAAGTGCTACTGCAATTACCACCTAACTTGAAGCTTGGAGAAAATTATGCTGATGAAGTCTATGATAAAAAAAAAAAAACAAAAAAACCAAACCCGAAGCATCTCTGTCACATTCAAATGCAACTCTGCACAGTAAGTGGAAATTAGAAAAATCCCCAAACTGGGTTTAAATACACCACTAAAAACACTTGTACAAAAACTGGGCTTTAATCCAAAGCACAGGCACAGCCAAGGCTGTCTCTGCTCAGCTATCACAATACAGAGCAGCTTGCTTTGAGCTCACTTTGCTAAAATGCTTTCAAGTGAGTATTTTGAGCCTTCAAAATCATGTATCACAATACATGTTGGTTTATCCTTGATGAAACAATATAGGGAGTAGGTACCACAAAAAAGAATAGCATGTTAAAAAAATGGTTTACAGTTACTGAGAAGCTGTGATGCAAGTATTTTGTGTTTGAAGTTTGCATTTTAAATACTAGCTAATGCTTCATAAATGTCTCTACATTACTATTTACATAGATCAGGAACCCAGCCAGTGCTTGCTAACAGATTTGGCTTGCTTTCCCGTTCTCTCCAGCCTTCAAAAAGCAAAAACACAAACTAAAAATCCCCAAGGCTGTACTTTCTGAGCCCACCACATGCCTGTGCTCAGTAATCATCAAACTGAAAGATATTCACTAAGTCCTCAAAATAAACTATTCAGAAAGAATCTATCACACTGAGAGCTGAAGTATGTTTCTGTGACAAGAATGTGATGCGGTAGTTTGCGATTTTTAAAATGGGGTTTATAATGGACCTGGATTTGGAGAAAGAAAGGGCAAACTAGTTCAATTAATGCCATTATTATTTTCACCTAAACATGGAATATGCACTATTTTTTACAAACATGGCATTTCAGAGCTTTAATGACCGGTAGCATAGATGTGATACTGTTACCCTAAAATAGTAGCAATGTTTTCAATTAACCCAAGCTGACTTACTGCTATCCCAGAGACGGTAGAATGGTCTGGAAGAGATCTATGCAATAGCTTCACAACCAAGCAGCCTTAAATGAATGGATGGACACAGCTGGTGCAAAGACAGCTGAACATTGGTCCTCCTGGTGGCCTTGCTAAAAGCCTGTGCGAAATTCCCAGCCCCTTACAAGGCTTACTTGTGCACACAAACATTCAGTAAAAGGTAGGTAGGGGTCTACCTGTATAGATGAGCATATGCGTGTGCATGTACACACACACACCTTTTGATATGAAGAACACTTCTTAAGGTTCATTGCAAAATAGCACATACAGGTGCAGCTACATAAAGTTGAGAGGGAAGCTGGAACAGATATGAAGAAAAGCTGTAGCGTGAAAGACACTAAATGACTCCCATCCAGCTGAAAAAAAGAAACACGCAGTGTAGCGACAACAAGCAGCGCTAACGTCACAGAGTGCAATATGGATTATACTGAGCAGTTACCCCCACCTAAACCATCAAGACTGCTCACCGGTCAGAGCTGTGCTTTGTTTATTATTCACTAATTCCTTCAGCATGAGTTACAAGGACATACATTTAAAAGCAGTAATTCATGCTGTTTCTAGTAACTTACTGAAATAACCAACATACGGTTCCCAATGCTCCCTACAATTACCCTTCACAACATCTCTCTAAAGCAGATACTGTAGGTAATAGGTAAATATAACAAATCGGTAAATTCAATTTAGACATGGGGAACTCCGACAGAGATACCATTCTGCTGGGCGTCATCCTACTGTTCTCCTTTTAAAATCCAGTTCTGCAATTGCTTTCAATAAGAGCAGGGCTAGACCGACAGATCGAGAGTATCTGAAAATGCCTACCCAAAGCATATTAGCAGCAATCTGAAATCAAGTTAGAACAGACTGATAAGAGAACTAGGTTTCATTTAATCTGAATGCCAAACACCAAACACCTCTCCTTTGCACATTGCTGGGATTGAAGACAGATACTCTTCTCATCCATTATTCAAAATAGAAGTGTTACCTTTTAGTGCTCAGATTTCTATCAACTCATGGCAAATCACAGGAGAAAACTCTGTGCGGCCAGGAGACAGGCAGAAGAGAAATAGTTTTACACTTTCTAATAATATGAAGTGCTACGTGTTCCGGGACAACATTTTATTTCAGCATTAAGCAGTCCCTGTGATATCTATGTACTTCATTCATACGACTCCAGCCTTACAATGAAGTCCAGGGTGGGAGCATTGTGAAGCAACATCAGCACAGGTGACTGGAAACTGACTTCTCGTCTGCCATGTTTCCTGTATCTCAGGGCCAGCCTGGGCGTTACTGACAGTCAGACGATCAAAGACAGCCAGCCTGTAAGCACTGATTTAGTG
>WAAD01033681.1:20404-35744 GCA_013389945.1 Fregata magnificens
ATTGCACATACGTTGCTCTGATCATCTGGAGTGGTTGACAAAATGCCTCCTTTCTTTGTCTCCTGTGCATGTTACAGCAATACCACTAGAAAAAGGTGGTTTATTTTGATCTTCAAAGGAAATATGAAACCAAATATTATAGAATCAAAAAGGGGGAGGGCCTGTTCAATGTTACATTTAAGTTTGTTAAGCTGATTAAATCAATACAATGTACATATTAAAAACATGCTAAATACAACATGATGCCATTAAAAACACCAATCTAAGTTTAAAATAATGAAAAACATTACTTTAAAGACTTTCTCAATTTTTCTGTAACCTAATTCAATCCATCATTTGTAACATAAAGTTGCAGAAAATAGAACCCCAGATAAGCGAGAAATGAATAAAAATGCGGTATGTACCACATTGTCTGCATTCACACAGAATCCAAAATGCAACAGTATGTGCAATAAGTAAACCCCTCTTCAAATTTATGTACTTGCACAGTGTTGAGTTCTAAATGCATCTTTTCCTAAGATTAGCAGTTGATATTTGTACCTGTGGAAAGACTGGGAAGTGGTTTGCTTTTTAAAGAATGCTGTTCCTTAAAGCATTCAGAATCCTTATAGGTAAGATATGAAGACTAGCTATCATTTCCAACAGAGTGCATTGCAGTTTGAGGAAGAATATCTTCACCTGAAAAGGGGGGTGGGGTGCAAATAACTCATCCCAAGACAGCAACATTCTTAAAATAATTAAGACAGTTTGTAAATACAGTATTTAGGTGTTTGACTTGAATCGTAGACTCTCTTACCAAAAGAACTCATGCATTAGATTCCATTTTCCCATCAACTTGTTGCAGAGTTTAAGGCACTTACCACAGAAATTACATGTATCATTTTTTTTCTTTACTCATTCTTAAATTTCTATCTGGAAAACACTGAAAAGTACAGCAAGAAAGGGACATAGTGTGAAACTTCCATTTTTCATGCCACTTACGCCAAGTATTACTTCAGCCATCCTACAACAATGTAGGTGAAGGAAGACCAAAGTCACTTAATAATTTCAACAACATCTGGGGCCGAAACAGTAAAGGTCTGTAAATATAGCACGCTTTGCAGCATTTACAAAGAGATGAAGCCTCTCTGTGAGTCTCTAAGCATATGTTAATGGTTCCTTTTCTTGATAATTTGCCACGTACTCACATAGGTGGAATCTGAAGAGGAGGAAGCACAGCAGAAGGTGCATGGTTGGTTTTTTACAATTAAATCTGGCTGTAGCTGCCTGCCTTGTTAGCACCCTAAACTTTCTGTGGATTTAGTCTGAATAGTGCCTTTTCACCTTACCATTTTGTTTCCTTTATTTAACTGTCTGATTCTAAGGGTCTTTTTTTTTTTTACTTGCTGGTACATTTTATGTTCATTTTGGTTTTGTTGTTTGTTTTTTGTTTTTGTTTTTTTGTGTGTGTGTGGCTTAATTTCACAGAGCAATTCCTTGAGAGTAGACGGGGAAAATATTTATGTCAGACATAGCAATTTAATGTTGGAGGTTTGTATATAATATAAGAAACACTTTCCCTTCTCACGGGCTGCCAGGCTGCATGGGATGGGAGGTCACTTGCAGGCTGTTACAGACACGGTGCATGAAGTGCATGGGGGAGAAACAGCTTGGAAATGTTGCATGTTATCATTCTAGTTTCTGAGTTTAAAGTAAAAAAAAAAAAAAAAAAAAAACAAAACAAAACCCCAAACAATCCAAACAAGTCAAAAAAACCCCTCGGCTTGAACGTTGAATGTACGTTTTGTATATTTTTGCTAGGTGTTTTCAAGGTGGCAACTGGGAATAATAGCCCTATTTAGATAAAACAAACGCCTGGGTCCAATTCATAATCCTAAATGTGATTTTTTTATACGTTGGTCCCCAATGTGTGCGTCTTCTGTTGAGCAGGGTTTCTAGTTTTCACCAGTTTAATCAACCTTTATCAAGTACATTGTCTGAATAAATGGAGTTAGTAAGGCACAAGCAGTGATAGAAGTACGGAAAAACTAATTCTGGTTCTGACACTTATTGATTTTAGCAGCTTTGAGAAATGTATGTGAGGATCAGATTTTTAAAGGGAATGTTTGTTTAGATATGCTTCTGAAATCTTTGCCTTATTTTTTCACTTTTCAAATGGAAGTAATTCTTGCTTCCTAAAGGTTGGTTTTCACTGAAGATAAGCAACAATAAAGAGCTTTGAACAGTATGTTAATGTGTAGTGCTTTGTCACTGAAGTAGAGATTTTTATTATAAGAATTTCCATATAGTCTGTTAATCCAGATTATTTTATCAAAGACTGTCTGTAGTTATAATCAGTGTCATTTTACTTCTGGTTAATAGCATAAAGTAGCAACTGAAGAAATTTTAGAAAATCCTACAACTCTCTAATTTATTTTATTCATCCAGATGGGGCTATAAATAATTCCCTTTGTCACAAAAACTGTCTTCTTAAAAATCATTGGTTTTGTACAGTAATAAGGAGATGTATGGATTGCAGTAACCCAACTAATACATTTTTTGGCTTTTTGCAGCTTTTGATCACTATTGAAACTTTGCTTGTGTATAACTTACTAAAGCACTGAAAGTGTGCATTGCGTAACTGTGTTTTGATCAAGTCCAAGAAACATGCCTTGTGTCAAGCCAAGACAGGTTTTAAAATTATGACATGATTGTTACGAGCTTCAGCTGGGTAATAGAATGCCTTTGGCATAAGGTTNTGGGTTTGGATTTTTCATGACTTAAGATGGGATGTCTTTGCATTATGAGCACTGACTAGAAAAATCCTAACCAAAATGTTAAAATAAAATTTCAAAATGTTCTGTTACAAAGTATATAAAATCTTTGTACAAAACCCAGATGCTTTACTTAAATTATTGTATCTGATTACATTCTTTTGATAAAACTTCATTAATAATTATGTCTACATTGATATTATTCCATTTTAATCTTCAGTCTTTTAATTCTGTAGTAAAAATGGATCTGAGGCTTAAACTTGAAATTCACCACAGAATACTGAAAAAATATTCTTGTGTTAGAGTGTGCATAACCAACATAGGCTTTTCTCAAGACCTGGCATGCTGGAAGGAGGACAGATTATGAAAGCAGAGTGAAATCTGCTCTTCCCACCAAAGTCCAGCATTGTATTTAAAGGATAATGAATTTCCAAGAGAGCTAAGCAGATAGATTTTTGCTTACTTACCAGAACAGTTATGTTTCTGCATAGCTCCTGATCCTTATGTCTGCTCCTGTATCTGATATAAAGTGAAAGACTAGCTTGTAGTTATTTGATCCAAAGTGCTGCATCTTAGCCTCAATGGGTCATCACAAAATATAATTCGATATTCATGCTGTGGTGTCCCCTTTGGTACTTGCCTATGTAGGTGCAATTTAAACAGAACATCTCTTTAGTATTGGTGTGCACAAAAACTATGCCTACTTGAGTGCTGTGCCTGCTGTCAGGTTCTTAAATGTGGAATTGGCAGATAGCAGGCTTTAAGTTTTTAAATCTGATTCTTCCAGTAAGTTTAAGCCTACATGACAGGCACAATGAGTAGTCCCTCTGAAGTTAAGCAGGTGTTAGTTGCTTGCATATGTGGCCCTGTAGTATTGTCTTCACAGAAGTAAGTATTTTTCATGGAGCTTGTAATATCAAGAAAGATGCATTTTTATAGTGCTTCTTCGGTTAGAGTATTCTTTCTTAGAGCTACCTTCTGTAATGTTAGTTGTGCAATATCCCAAAACACTTGCTTCTGTGCTTACAAATTTTAGATGAAAGCAAGCAACTACTGGAAATTATTATTGTTTCATAGGGTTAGTAGTTTCATGTTTTGGATGAAAATAGCTCTCTTAAATAAACAGGCACAGCATTTTTCCTTTGCCTTAAAAGATGGAAGAAACAGTGTATGAGTGGTCCTTCATTAGAAAAACAAAGCCAAAAAATCTTAGTTCCCTTATAGCCTTAAACTTTTTTATTTTAAGGCACTCCAAAGAAGACTAGCTCTTCAGACACAAGGCACTTTCCTTGGTTTGGTTTCTTTTTTTTTTTCTTTTTTTTTTCCAGTTAAGTTTGCTTTTGTTGTCGTGTTTTGTCCTACTTTGTTTTACATTGCGGGTTGCTAGGACCTGGATAAGACCCAGGACGACTTACTGAAACACCAGGCTAGCATTAGTGAGCTCAAGCGCAATTTCATGGAATCCACACCTGAACCACGCCCAAATGAGTGGGAAAAGCGGCGTATCACACCTCTGTCCCTACAGACACAAGGGGTATGTCATTGGAGACGCTTGTCCGCATGCATTTCTGTACGACCCTGTATGTAATATAGAAAATGCAGTTTGTCCTTTAGATTAACACTTTCTTTGGCTAATGTAATATTTGTTTATACTAAGTATACATTAACTTTTTACCATTGGTCCTGACTTTAAATAATGTGTGGAATTTTATGCTTCTACAAGACCAACTGAATTAGAATCACTAGGAAAAAATGGTGGTGATGGCAGTATTTTCCTGTGTGTTAAGGACAGCTTAAATTTCACTCTGATTTGCACAGATTGATGGAGATAACTTTTCAGTGACAGTGGAACTTTTCCCTCCTTTTCTCTCTCTTTAACTCTTCATAGACAGCTTGTGCATAAACACACACAGCCCGTGTGTTGTTTCAGAAGGACCTTGCATGATCAGTTAATTTACAGTGTTGACTTCTTCGGGACATATTTAATGTAGTTGCTAAAATTTACTCACCTTAATCTCCAAAAGTCTGTAAAATTAATTTACCTACTTTTTCTCTATACCTCCTTCCTGACTGAACCTTAAAACAGCAGTTTGGAAAATGATTTTCTACCAATATCATCCTGAATACTTGTGGCAAGAAAACTACCCAAATAAATTTCTCTTGCTGTTGTGAAACTTCTAGTTTTATGAGGAGTTATTTGCTGCTTCTTTCATAGAGTAGAAGAGGAAATCAGTCTTCAAAAGCAATCAAATTATCTTCCGTTGTTTTCCTTTTCTTCCACCATTGTTCCTACCCTTTCCTCCTAAATGTATTGTTGTCCTTTCAGATTAAATTCTTAAGTATTCTTTTCAGTCCCCAGAGAGGTGAATTTTCAATTAAGCTTGCTCGATGCTACCAAATGATTTCTGTTAATAAGACATTATTTCAATAAGATACTTAAGCAATCTGAACTGTGAGTATGTGCATACAGCTAATACAGTCACTGACTGTATGGATCACTTCTTTAATGACTGTTTTGTTAATTTATGGTTACTGCTGAGAAATTATTCCTCAAATTTCTGAGTAGTACCTGAATATTTCTATGCATAGTGGTATACGCCTAGGTACAATGCTGGTCAAATTTTCAAATGTCCACAACACATTGGTTCATTTAATAGCTATAAATATCTTTTTGGTTAAAATAGACATTTATGTAAAAGTGTAACTTAATTTTTGTTATGTGGTTATGTGTATTTTCTGTGTTGATTTCTTTGTATTGAAGTCGAGGCCCCTCTGAGTTCTTTTATCTCTGTATTTTTTTTTCCTCATCTAGTATGTTCTGTCACTTTCAGATGGTTTGGTTTTATGTTTATGTATAGTGTGTGTCTGTCTCATTGCTTGTTCATTTACACTGGTTTTATGAAATGAAAACCAAATAGAAAAAAGGAGACCACATTTTCCAAGTGAAAACACTGCCTGGGAAGGAGAAGCAATGGACCGCAATGCCATGGATTGCTGGAGCAAAACCAGAGGAAACCGATAAGGTNACATTCTGCTTAAACACCAAACTAGCTGTGAAGTTCTGAGTGGCTACTCCTCTTTGAAAAGAAAACCAATTTTTCACCAGAAAATTACTGTATTTTATGTGATTAGGGTGACAGCAAAACATGTATTTCCATTCTGTATGGAAATAATTGTCTGCAGTTATTTGATACTTCACACAAGAACTTTTGCTTTACGTATTCACTATGTAATCATTATTCAAATCAATAATGCTATAGAAGCAGCTTCATTTCAAAGGCAACCTGGTTCTGAGTACCTCCACGCTTCCGTACCTCTCTTTTCATCCAGGAAAAGAGGGAGGTTTTCTCCCCCATAAGCTGGTTTAACATCTATGCAGTGAAAAACACTATATAACCAGTGGGACTACTAGCAATGTGATAGTGATGATGGGTAGCAATTGTGATGTTGCTTTTTTAGATCACTTTTGGACTATTTTCCACCACCTAGGAACTGGGACAAAAGTAGGTTAATGTAAAGCTGTCAGTCCTATTTCAGTAACATATATAAATACAAGGTTTGGGAAACGGTGTATTTCCATCCTGAATTATTTGTCGATGGATGTAGAGAAGTTTGCATTCAAGTGTTTTGTTACCCCGGGTTTATAAACTTGCTGGTATTAGTAGACTAATACATTGCTCAGTCCTATTTCTGGACTGTATGTTTCCTTGCCTGTCTTTTAGGGTAGTTGGACAATAGACGAGAATAAAACAGGGATACCACTGCTAATATTTTTTCTTTTCTTCCTTCTTTTGCTCCAGTGAAAATACTTGCAAATAAGTAATTTTCTGTGTATGAGAAATGTTATTTTGGGTACATATTTTTTGTGCCACTATACTTCTGTATCACCATAGTCCCACAAATGCACAGCATCTGTGACTTAATTATAACAGAAATTGTGACACATTGTCACAAATAAACATGTGAAATGTTGTTATGTTATGGATACCCACAATATTTTGGGTTTTTTAATACATTCCCCACACACACACACTTGTAAACAATATTGCATATTAGTGTATATGACTATGTACCAGAAGGAATTTGCCAGGAATTTAAACACCTTCACAGGCTGATACATTATTGTAACTACAGTAATTTCATGAAAAGTGCCAATTCTATCTATACATTTAATCATTTTTACTAAATGCCTCCTCAGGGAACAGGGGTTACGTTATCAAACAAATTGTGTGATTGGGGATTTCCTTTTAAAAGATTAGAAGACCTAAAACTTTGAAGGTAGTAAAATTCAAAAAGATGGGTGGTATGTGGCTGTCTTTAATAATATACATATGTGGGGAGAGAGAGAGATGCACACAGTCTGACCACATACCACATAAAGATTTTTTTTTTCCCCCTGCCTCTTTTTTTACTGCTTTGAGTGGTTAGAAAACATGTGGTACCAAAGTACGGTAGAGGGAGTATAATCAACATTTTTGCCTTTTGATGTAATCTATTAATAGATGAACATTTATTGCACGCGGTAAACTAGGAAAAGAAAGTGGGGGTGAGGAACACATTGCCCTGATGGATATTGAATGTTGCATGAGGGCAGATTTAATCACTTGCACTCACATTAAATTTTCTTAGCCACCTTTGAAATACACTTTAAATTTTATTGTAGGGAAAAAAATACAGGGGTTCTTTTTCCTTTCCTTCTCTGTTCTTCTGCATGCCATATGTGTTGTAGTATATGCACAGTAGCATGGTGTAACTTATGTCAGTTCAGATTCTACATTGCTACTCGCATGGTGAGTCCACATGGACTGCAGTTGTCTGCATGGCACCTTGGCTTTCCTCTGGTGTGTGCTTCTGCTGTGATTCTCTGTAGTACCATTTTCTAAGACAGAAATGTATCTTACTGAATGTTGTCAAAACGTGTTATGTCCATGTTAGGTATTTCTTACATTATTGGCTTTTTTATTTTAACTGTTTTTACTTCTAACTTAATGCAAGCGCTCGTGGAAGGAAAATGGGAATAAAGAATTTTATCCTTTTCGGAGGCTTGTACCCACATGAATTTTAAAAGTTTGCTTTACCATACAGATTTATAGTACTACAGAAAACAGACTATGAACATAATTTATGCTTTAAAGCAACGTACCCTTTTACGTATGTTTAATAAAACAAGTTTTCCCAGTAGAATGGCAAAGACTTTTTGAAAACAGATTCGTTGATAGAAACGAATTTGCTTAGGTTATTTAAGCATTTGAAAACATATACATAACATATATTGTAAAGAAAACCTCTTTTCAGCATTGTGAGTATGTATTGTTCAAAGCAAATGTATTTGACTACCCTGAAACTTGGAGCCAGTTAGGCATTAGAAGGTGTTAAAAATGGATTTTTAAAGGGGTAAAATCCCAACAGTAAATATGGAATTACTGCCTCAGTAAATGCTTATGTTTGGAAACTCCATGGAAAAGTTAATGTTTTTAATGTTTATAGCGTAACAAGCATGGTGGAGAGATGCAGTATCAGTGTACGACTGTGTGTTGTGGTGACAGCAGTTTTTGTCCCGTCTGTTCTCGTTTCACCTCACCGGGAGTCCGTGCCCGCCGTGCTCCTACAGCGTTCTCCCAGCCGAATCCTCTTCTTTGTCACCTCTCTCTCTTGCCAAACCTTTCCTTTGTAGGTCGCTGCCGCTCCGTCCGTCACTGTTTAATTCTTTCCTTTCCCTTTCCTAACTCGTCTAGAGCCTAGAAGAGGAGATAACGTCCATTTTGTTTAGTAAGGAGGGCTTTTGCGCTAGCACGAGAGGGCCCTTCGCCGCCGCCAGCGTGGGGCCAGCAGAGGGCGCTGCGGGGGAAGAGACCGCCGCCGCGGCCGCGCNCCTGGTCCTGGGGGTTGGGCTCCCGTCTAAAGATCAATCACTGACCCCCAGCGCCTTAAAAATGCTGGAAGGGTGGCCTGCAGCTTACTTCTTGTGTGTCAGAGCCGGTAAGCTGGTTCCTTGTGTTCGAGGGGAGAGGGATGCAGCTGGAGAGCTTAATTCTGTATTTGCAACGCTCAAGAAACAATAATTGGTGCTTGCTTCTTTAAGCTTCACCAGGAATGCTGGCTTACACTCTGTAGGTGCTTTCCTTGGTAAACAGCAATAAAAACCAGGATTAAGTCACAGATGATGTGTTGATTTTGGTATTCTTCTTCGTCTGAACTCAAATTTTGCTGCAAACCATTTGCTAAAAATACATTAGAACAAAAAAACTAGCTAATACATAATTTACGGTGGGCTTTCTGGGATATCCATCACAGATCGTTTTGTTACAGAACAAATACTAGTATAACTGCTTTAATCTCATCATTTTGGCTCCAAACTGAATCCTAATGGATACATCTTGGTAATCACGTACTGCTATTCTGACAACATACCACCCTAAACAGTCTCCCTCTTGTTATCTGTTAAGTTTCATAAAGTAACAGACCAAAGATGAACAACTAATAAAATCTTACAATAGTCTTTTTTTATTTTGTATGATGATAAACTGATAGTAGAATGCTAAATAGGTTTGGGTTTGGTTTTTTTTTTAAACTTAATATTATTTATTCTTAATTCCTGACTTAACTGAGAGAAATAACTGCCTCAGTAACATCACTGGCCAGTGCATTCATGCTTTTATTTTCAGTCTTTCATAATTAAATTCTTACCCTAATTAATAATGTCCACAATTCTTACCTACTCCTAAATGGAATATTTCAATGAAGTGGAAGGAAAGGAGCATAGTTCTAAGTGAGTCTTGCAGTGAATATATAGTATCTGTCCAGTATCATGTATATACATTGTCAGAGCTTGCTTGGAGGATGTTACACTGTTGAAAAGGGTTATGCATTGATTTTTGTCCTCTGATTGCTTTTTGTTTCACAGAGACATGCTTCCAGAGCAGAAGGGCCTTGTACTGGAGTCAGCGATGCTGATAAGGTTCTACTGATTTTTTCCGTACTTAAATTTGGCTCTAACTCTTCCAATCCATCTTCATTCTTTCTTTCCTTCCTTTTTCAGTTAACCATCACAACCATCTTTTGTCTTCTACATGACATGAGCCAGCCATCAGCTAATTTTGTTTCCATCATTTTAATTTATTCATATACTCTACTTTTGTTTTTCCTCATCCATGTTTTTTGTGCAGAGTTCACATGAGACTCTGGACATAGTGGAGGAGAAGAAGCAGGCAGAGGTTGGGATAGAAGAAACACTAGTCGTAGACGAAACCAACAAAGGGAAAATGCAAGTTGCCACTGATGCTGGGGAAACATGTAAGGTGGAGCATCTCTCAAAAAAAGACTCTTCGTCATTGCCATCAGATAGTAGCAGCAGCAGCAGTAGTAGTGAGAGTGAGGATGAAGAGGTGGGAGAATACCAGCCACATCATAGGGCAATTGAGGAAGTCATCAGGGAAGAACAGGAAGAAGAGGAAGACGTGAAAAGGAAAGAACATGAAGAAAAAATACAGCATGTGGAAGCCAAACCAGAAGGCAGTAAACTAAATGTACCAGTTGAGCACACACAAGTTACAGCTGAAGATTTGGTCCAGGAAAATGCAGTTACCGTAGCTACAGAAGAGAAGAATTTGCCAGAGGAAATTAAGCAAGATTTAGGTGAAGAAAAAGAGGCAGAACAGCTCAAACTCAATGGAGATGTGTCTCATGTTGACATTGATGTTGCACCACAAATAATTTGTTGTTCTGAGGTAAATGGTAGAACAGTTTGACGACTAGATTAAGCAGAGATATTTCTTGGGGTGAAAATATACCTGCCTTTCTTCTTCTCCTATTCCTCCAGCTCTTCAGGCATCCAACAAGATTCAGATCATTTGGAAGGGGAAACCATTGATGAGCAGTGAAATTCTGTCTCCTTCAGTTATGGTTTCTGACTTTTTGCTAGAACTGAGTGAGAATCACCAGTAAGGCAAACCTTCCGAAGACTGCCATCTCCTTTTTTTCTCCCCCTTATTTTATATGCACATACATAATGTATATTTATGATTTGCATGTTTCCAATGTTTTAAGTCTTGTCTTGTCTATTTGTCAATTGTTTTTGACATGTCCATGACACGTAATTGTGATTGGAAAACTATTGGCAAGTGAAATTAGAAAACACCCATCACAAATTTTTGTTCCTTTTTTTTCCCCTCATTAGTCACTGCTTTTTTTGCCTTTTTTTTCCTTTTAAAAAATGTTATGAATTTATTATAGACTAGGATAAGTATGGTTAGAAATTGCATAGGTGAGAGCACTGCATTGTAAAGGGATGAGGCATGTATCACAATCTTACTATGAAGTCTTCTAGTGCAGTAGATATTTAGGGGAGCATGTATGGGTTCCAGTCACAATTAGTGGTTTTAAGCCAAACAAGGTTGAAGGGTTTGTTACTGGGCAAACGTTATAAAGAAGCAGAAAGGGTAAAAATGAAGCACAGGCATGCATCTCTTTGTAAAGTCGGCATGATCTTCTGCTGAGTTTTTCAGCAATTGGGTGCGTTTTTTCCTAGTTGTCTACCTGCTTGTTCTTGTAATGGTGGTAATTTTTTTTTTCTTTGCACTTAAATCCAATCAACTTCCCGTCTTTCTTTTGTTATCTTTTGCATACACAGGCGTTCTGATTAATGATGTGAAAGATTTAGTTTATAAGACCTTCAGAAGTTGCAGGCACCCACATTTCTTAAAAACATAGGTAGTTTGGAGGAAGGGGAGAAGGGCTGCTCTGTGTGCAAGTGTGTGTGAGGGAAAGAAAGGATTTATTTTTTTCCCTGGGATTCCCCCCATGTGCATCCAAAATCAATGGGAGATAGCAACTGAGGTATCTAGAAAAATATCAAAAGGCTTTACTAGATTTTTTTTTTTTTTTAAGTTCTTAAACATATTGAAAATCTGCTCCAATAGATAAGTCACAAGTTCACTGGCTTACAAATCCCTGGTTAATTGCTTTCTTTGTGATATTGCAGAGAACACCACTAGCTTACTCTAAATGGTTAAAATGGCTTTTTGGGATTGTTGTCAAAAGAAGCCATTGATTTCCAGAATTATTACATTGAATGTAGACTGCTTAAAATCCAATTGTCAAAGTTGTTTTTCTGTTCAAAAAATAGCACATATTAAAAAGTTAAACTTTTACGTAATTTCCTTGGAATTTCTAGTTTGCAGTTTGACTGAGCGATGATAGGTATTTTCCCAGATTAATTCTAATATGAAGCTTATCCCTCTGAGCTAGCTATAAGCTTCTTTATGCAAACTAAGATTTCCCGCCCCCCAGTGATGCTCCTTTACACATTTTCAATACCTGCGTTGCAGCTTGGTTTTGGCAGTTGCCTTCTGTGATATGTACTGTTGGCTGAAACACAGAACTTTGGCAAGGTTATTAGGAGATTAAATTTTCCTACCATGTTATGTAGATACTAGAGGGCTGGTGTATTAGTCTTCATTTCACTTTGCTTATTTATTGCACACTTTTTAATTGGGAAGACAGTCAAATACTTATCTTACTGTTATGCTTTTCTTGAGTTTTTGGTTGTGTTTTCTTGGTCCACTTTACGAACCTTCTTCTGTCTTTTGAATTGATTGGTTATTTCTTGCACCACAGCCTCCGGTAGTGAAAACAGAGATGGTAACCATTTCAGATGCCACACAGAGAACGGAAATCTCCACTAAAGAAGTTCCAATTGTTCAAACAGAAACTAAAACTATCACATATGAATCCCCACAGGTATGGTGGCTGGGTTATTAATATTGTTTGTGAGCTGGTTTTTATTCCAGTTACCTGTAGATCAAAATAGATAATGTCCAAAAAATGCTTTTCAAAAACCTGTACTTTTTTTCTAGCAGCTAAGATTGTACTTTGGCTATGAATTAGGAAGTGAAATGTTTGTCGACAAAGCAGTGTTACTCCTACAGTTCTAAGTGTTTTGGTTTGGGTTTTTTTTTTATAAGGACTTAGTTGCTGTCTGCAAATGTACAAGTCATTTTTAGTTTTGGAAACTTGATTAAAATATCTCATTGCTCCTGAAAGGAACACGTAGCTTTGATCGTAAATTTTCCACAAGAATGAACCATAACAACAGTCTTACGTGACTCGGTAAACTTGGATGGCTTCTGTTTAGATTTCAGTTCTAACTGAACTAAAGAATGTGTTTAGTAAGAAAACCATCCTTTTCTCCTGTGAAAACAAAGCTTTTAAATGCCAAAATACAAAACCACCATTTTTTTTTTCCTTACAGTTTGATGGCAGCGCTGCTGGCAATGCTGGTGTGCTGCTGAGTGCACAGACAATTACGTCAGAGTCAATTTCTACTACCACAACTACACACATCACAAAGGTAAAATATAATAATGTCTCTCTGAACTAAAAAAAAAAACCAAACCCACAAAATAAAGTCTTATATGAAGTTTCTCATATATCTGCTAACTTATTGAAGCAAGCTGACTTGAAATGGATTGGATTCATTCCAGGCGTGTGAGAGAGTTAATCTTTCTGTACACGGATTTTGAACAGAGAAGCCCTAATGAATAAGCAGGAATATCTGGGAACAGGACAGGGAAAGGGAGAAAAATCTGATTAGTTTTTTTTTAGTACTTCATATAGGTCTTATTTCTGTGTGTGACAGATGATTATGTACCTAAATTTTTACAGTTTCAGTCCTGTCATCACTCTCTGATATCTTACAGAATCTTTGTTAATGTAACAGATTTGTCTGAGGTCCACAGGAGCTCTGCTAATGGCATCTGTTATAAAGATGACCTGAACCAACATTTTCTCAGCCTTAGTGTTGATGATCCTTGTGCTGCTAGGTTTAGAGCATATTTAAAAACAGACCGTACCACTAGATCACTTTGCAAGCGTATTTTGGTGCTGAATTATGTGCTCTGCATTCCATGCTTGAAAAGGAAAGGAAAACTCAACAGGACATCACATCTGTTCCAGTCTTATGTAATGTTTCATGCCAGAGTATGTTAGAACTACCAAGTGTGGTGGTGGTGATGACTATTATTGTTGTTGTTATTAATTTATGTAAATATTTATCAAATTTTAGGCATGCCCCAACAACACAGTTTTGAGCTCTTGTCATTGAACTCTTAACATAGTTTGACAATGAAATTACAGAAACCATTGTTTAGGGTGAAGCAAAAGGGAAGAAGGAAATGTAAGGTGTGAGTTTGGGATTTTTTCCCCCCCCAAGACAAGAAGTTTCACATCATCACAGAATGGAAGAATAACTCACTGCTCACTGGATACCTATTCAATATATATATTCTTAAGAATGAAATATTCTTAAGATTGAAAGTTGTATTCACAAAATGACAGTGGAAGGATGATGTTGGACAGTTGTCAGATAAAAGTCACATAAAATAAAGTAAGCTCAGAATTTAAAATGTGTATGTTTTGTTATACAGGTTAGTCAACAGGTCCTTTTCAGTCTCCTGCTCCCTTTTGGAATCATTAAGCCACCACCATTTTAGGAAAAAGTCTTTATTCAATAAATTGTGCTACCACAGCTGGGGGCGGGGAGGAAGCAGACATTTACTTGTCAAGTTCAGATGTCAAATAATGCTGCTTTTTGGGAGGAGCCATTAAAGAAAGTGGTTTCAGTCTTGTCTTCTACTAAAAAATTACTGGGTTTACCGTAATACAGCAGATCCTTATCTTTTCTTACAGACTGGTTATCATCAATTCAAAAGACTGACTTTTCTAAACTAACTTTCTATTTTACATCCTAAACTGTTCATGATTGATAAAGGGACCTGCCAAAATAGTTTTAATATTCTAATGGTGCTCTTAACAGAATCACCTTGGATCTTTTCTTATATGGTCAGTGTATCTTAAATGGTAGTTTATTCTTTTATAGAGGCTGATTTTAAAAAAGCATATAATGTTATTTCTGTGAGGATTTTTCTATAAGCTAAAATGTTTTAATCATTACAGTAAGAAATAAAGCACAAAATTATTTCCATCAGCAATGTGAAATATGTTGAAAATATCTCACTAAGGTCCATGAACAGCAGAACTGAAAAGCAGATCATCTTTGTATTTAATGGCATAGGATTCTTCAGAGACTGAGAAGAGGCCCATGATAGATGGGTTGAAATCAAAGCAAAGACTCCTGGAATTTCCTTGTTGTCAGATTCATATGGTGGGAGAAGCTGGAATTCCAGTTTGTCTGCCTATCTAGATCTGTTCAAACTTGGGCTCCAGTAACAGAAGGAATTCTCTATTAGTTGGTTTTTATCAAGTTTAGCAATTGCTAGAATGTGACTACCTGCATAACTGAAAAAGGAAAGGATTATTTAGCACCAAGAATATTTACTACTAATTGCAACTCAGTCACAGAAATTTATTTGCTTCAGTGCAACAGAAACGAGTGCTTTCTGGCAAAATGGAATAATTACAAGGATGTTTTGTTCTTTTTTTGTGCCATCTGTAGATGGTAAAAGGTGGGGTATCAGAAACAAGAATTGAGAAGCGCATTGTCATTACTGGAGATGCAGATATTGACCACGATGAGGTGAGTATGTAAGCTGTTAACACTTACAATGTGCTTTTGGTAGTCCAGTGAGGTC
>WAAD01033684.1:0-24732 GCA_013389945.1 Fregata magnificens
TTCATGCAGAAGTGAATAATGTATTTGTTCTTTATTTGTACATTCCTCTCCATCAAGAGGATTCTAAAATCACCTGAAAGTGATCTTCTGAAAGTGCAGGGCTTACCCAGGTTTGACTGTGCTGTTATTCCCTGCTACAATGATGGCAATGTTATTCCACATAGTATTTTTCAAACAAGCTGCCAATTCTGCTTAGCTCTCTCAGATATGTCACCTTTTTTCTTAGGGGGCTGTTACTGTCCACTGTCTCCTCTGGAACAGCAACAGCAGGCAGGAAAATACCACTAGAATTTATGAATTGTGAACTTCAGAGGATTTTCTCTTTTTGTTAGCACACAAGTGCCACTTTCACTGATTTATCTTTAGAAATTCTCATATATTTTGTCCAAAGCACTATGCTCATTTTTAATTCTGCCTTTCTCTCTCAGTCAAAATGCCACTGAATTATTTTGGTTAGCAGAGTTCTGCAAGGGCAGGGAAGAGAGAACTGAGCATAGACCCCTAGCACTACATGACGTACAGTGGAAGATTTTAGGAAGTGGAGAAGGCAGGAGTGATTCCAGCATATATATCTACATATACTCCAGGTAAATTCTGTCAGGTGTTTCTCACACCCTCTTTTCATTTCAGGAAAGCTGCATACTTTAGATAACTAAGGAGAGGTGATATCGCAACGATGGCAAGGCAGTTATTTATTACACACTGTTGATGATGTCCAAGGCAATTAGGCAGTAACAGGCCTGTCTTACCACTCATCTATGTGAAAGGTACAAAACTACCTCATATTTTACTAGGGTTTTACTTCACATTTCCTAATTCAAGTAAAGTGCTTTTGCTTCCCGTCATGATGACAGAAATTAAGAGTCTGAATAAGGAACTCACAACCAGGACAATAAGAAACAAAGGTAGCTGCTAGCCACCTTCTGTTCCTCCCTGTCCTGAACCAAAGAGGAGAAGAGCGTAACTTAGACAAACTCCTGGGCTTGTATATGCTACAACAGCCTCCCCAGCACCCAGGGGCCAGAGCACAGCACAGACTCTCCACAGCACTGTAGAGTGTATCCTCCTTTTACAACCTCCCTGTCCCCAGCTCCATTTCCAAAAAATAGTCTATGTACCTGAAGAGGTGAAAGGTAGAAGGACAGAGGACAGGGATAGCATAGATTTAGGGTCTCAGCCTGGTGAGCTGTATGTATGCATCAGACGATGAGGGACTTGGGATAATGGCTTTGCAGGAACGCTGGTCTAGGGAGGAAAGGTGAACTATAGCAGGGTGAGGGAGCTGGGGAATATAGGATACGGGTCCTCATCTAAGGGGGTGCAATATGCGTGAAGGAGATGAGGAAACACAAGTTATTTAAGCCTGACTCAGTAGCTGGGTTTTGCTGGGTGTTGTGGAAGGGAGATGTGGGTTCTGAGGTTCTGAAGTGAGAAGTGAAGTGAGAAGTAGCAGGTGGTGAGGAGACAGAGATGGGAGGGTTAGACAATATCTCTGGGAGGCTGGGAACACATGAATAAATTCCAGGATTTTTCAGGATATTTCAGGGCTCTGTCTCTAAATGTCATTGGGACCCCTTGTCAGATGTGCCAGCGACAGAGCTCTCAGGAGCCAGATGTGAATTCCACAGCTCCTCTGCTGGGGCTTTTTAGGATTCTTTTAAGCCTTTCCACCAGGACATAAGAGCCAATGGAGGAATGAAAATTTCACAAGCAAACAATATTCTGGAGAAAAAGGAGCCCCAGTAGAGTTTTGTTCTGGAAAATTCAATTCAAAATAGCCCTTCCCTTGCATCTAAACCAATAAAAATCTGAAAAGCAAATTAAAAGCAGAATATACAAAAATTTACCTACTAACATTTATCTGATTCATGTTCTAATCTGTGTAAATGTACACCCTCATACAATACACTCTGCGTAAATGTACACTCTAATACAATGCACTCTGTGGAATAATATCTCATTTCAAACCAGGCCTCTTAGATCAATTTACTAAATTGTTAGTAAATTAAATACTGATAAACTCCTTTTTAAAAAGTCAGGGTAAGACAAAACATGCATTTACCTTCTTGTGCTTTCCGTAAGGAGCTAAGGAACAGTGCTGCAGCTTCAGAAAGAGATAAAGGATTTGTGTTTCGGCTGCGTGTTTCTAGAATTATAAAATCAGAGATGCACGGTTTGTTAGTGTTTACTGGCATTTATTTATTTTGTTCTTTGCTTTTTTATCTCTATAACTAGAGAGCCAAAGAGAAAAAAATACTGTTGTCTCCTTCGCTCTATAATATCCTCTGCTCAAAACCAGCCTGAAAAATATTTAACACAGAAGAGACTAGCAATCTTTTTTAAAAAGAGGCTGTTTTAAAGTCCCTTAGGAGGTAAAAAGAACATTTTCTTTTTTCATATGTTCCTTACTTTGCTACAACATTCTGTTTCCTCCAGAAACATTGTCTAGCATGGGTTAATGTTGTCTACTTCTGTCATTTGTCAGTTCAGCACAATTAATAACTTGATTTGATTTTTTCCAGTGGAAAAAGAAAGTCAAAGGTACTGATGATAATCCCACTTAACAGCCAGATCAGTCTGCAAAAGCACTTATGTAAATGAAGTCACACAGGTACACAAGAGAGGAAAGTCAGACAGTCTTTATCATGTGCTTTTTGGAATGAAGGAACTAACAAAAGGGAGTATAATTGCTTCCTTGAATATAATTCCAGGAAAACAAATCCCCTCCAGTTTCCACAGATTTCTCCCATAATCTGAGGAAAGACTGATGTGTTACATATACCTGTGCACATGTACTTACCAAGCTGCATTCTGTCATACAGATCCTTTCGCTGGCTCTCATCTGAGATGAATCGACGTCCCTCTACAAAAGCAGTGGGAAAAGGATGAAAACAACCTCCCAAATCTGTTGTCATTCCTACTTTTCAATCCTTAAAGTAGTCTTTTCAAAATACGAAATTACAGCAATACTTCTACAAACATAAAATGGGAGGCATAAGTCTATCCCGGGGTGTTTCTAAATCAGCAATAGCCCATCCTAAACCGGAACACTCAAGACATACTTTATTCCATAGAACTGGTGTTTCAGCACTTTTCATTCTTGTATTAACCTGTTGTAGGAACTGTAGGTAGGGAGGAATTTACTGTCTTTTCCTCACTCTTTCCTCGACTGCTGTATGGTCAAGAGCCTTCAATCTCTTTGCTGGAATATAAAGTATTGCCTTTTAAAGGGATATTGCTATTTTAAAAAATGAAAAAAAACCCTAACAAAATAAAATCACATTACTTCCTATGCATCAATAAGAATGATACACAGGTCAGTATAGAAGTAACACAGTGCATTATTCAGCTGGAAGAATTAAACAAACCAAAAAAGGGTCAAATTCTTTGCTTTTATGAATAGAAATAATTTTATTAATGTTACTAGAACTTCTTTCAGTTACACTTACAGTTGTTTGGAGCCTGTATTTGTTTTGTGTCATTATTATTTGTATTGTTTCCCTTTTGCATTTCTCTCAGGATTGTAAGCTTCAATATTTTTTTTTAATTTCCAAATAGCTATTTTTCTTGCTCTCTTAATACCTACCCTACCTGATAGCTTTTAATTTTGAAACAACAATTCAGAATAGGATTTTTTAAAATATGAATATTTCTGTTAAATTTTGTGGGTTTGCATCAAAGGACAAAATCTCCCTTTGGCTCTAAATTTTATCTTTATATTTAATGCTTTTTAAAGTCTGGACTAACAATAGAAACTCAAAAGGTCATTTGCACAACCTTAACACCACAATATTGATAACACTGACATCCAAGCTCTCCTCAGAAGAGGTTGCTTGTGGTCTTAATACCAACTCTAATGCAAGGTTCTTGTAATAGGAATGTGTGTTCTCCTATTGCTTGAGAATACATTTTAATAAAGCCTGAGTGAGAATAAGGAATGATAACTATATCCAGTGTGTCTTAAACCTCCTTTAAGATTATTTCAGATAAGGAAACTGCTTTTCCAATAGGTTTTACAGTCAAGTTTCAAACTTTATATGCTTTCAGTACTTTGTTTTACTTTTCTTCTTCCAACACTTGCTTTCTTCAATTTGATTTCTTTAAAAAATAATAACAATACTGGCAACGCCACTGTTTCAGAGACAAGAAGGAATAACAATCAGCATATCCCTGCAGGCCTCAGAACTTCTACCTCCACAGCATCCTCGCAGATTTAGTGCTTGTGCGGAGCCAAGCAGATCAGGAATAATCCAGTGGTAGAGAAAGTTATCTCCTCAAAACGGAAAGAGCTTGGGACTTACGTGCACCCTTCAAATAGAGCATAGCCTGAGGAGTCCAGTTTCTCCTTTGGAAATGAGCCTTTATGCCAAAAAAGAGAAAAGAGACGTGTCAACGTTGCATGCCGTTACTAACTAGTACAAATACTTAAACGGCACCAACCTGTGAGGTTCATGAATGATGCACATTCAGCCTGAGCAAGCTGTTTACCTGAGGTGCACTCCAGGAAAAAGATATGAGGGACGCTGCCAGGAACAGTGCCATTGCAGATGCTGTCAGTTTATGGAGTCCCTGTGAACAACAAAGAACCACAAGGTACAGGAAAAGCCTTTCAGATCTGTAAATCCTCTCAACTTCAAATCTAAATGTGGGGGTATTTCTAGTTCCTCCTTTCTCCCTGTCTTGCTGCCAAACCTCCTCCCGCTCAGCGGCTATTTCAGCTTCAATACACAGTGATCTGATGGGAGGATGAATGTTAAATCAAGCATACTTTATTCTCTTTACTCATATTCATTATAAAGGTTCCACACCAGTGAGAACTGCCATCGAGGCAAGCACCTTTTGTGCTCCTATTTACAAGGACATTAGATCCTCCAGAAATGAGAATAATGTACAACCTAAGGGGGAAAGATGATATAAAGTATATCTTGATTTTACCAAACCTTGAATCATAGAGTTTAGACAACAAGGAAATGTAGGGGACTTGCCATTCCAAACAAACCAACCAACCAACCAGGAGAGCGGATCACTACTTCCTCAGGAAAAGAAAGTTTTTAAACTTAGTATCTTATTTGCATCAACCATGATTACACACATGTCACGAGAGAGGCTTTTTTGATTCTTGGAGTTTGTTCGCTGATGCAGCACATGCAAACGAAAGCATTGAGCATGAATCCTCTGCGAACAAGTTGCATCTCGCCTTGTTCGCACAGACCATGTTGTTATTCATGCGTTGATAACAGTGATGGGCAACAGAGAGCATCTAACATTATGATTCACAGTGGTTTATTTCATCCTGGTTTTGAGAGCACATTGTGCTATTAATGGTTTTTTAATGCAGTTTCAAGCACACTGAATATAACTACGTATGTATTCCTCTCAGGTTATTCTTCAGTTAAAATTATTATCCCCCCCTGCAGTTCCTAAATATTACACTCACATGAAAAAGCATAAATTGCAAACTAAATGTTTCCCACACACCGAAAGAGTCTCACTCACCTTCATACTTTGTTCAGTGGCAAATCTTCAGTCTTCTTTTCTTGGGATAATGCGTCACAAGATCTCCTACAGGTTTTGGGGTCCCTTTTTAAATCTTCGGAGTGAAGGTACCCTCCCCTTCTGTGGCAGGGTGGAGGAGTCTAAAGGGATCTCTTGTCAGCCCTGTAGATGGAGAAGTAGAAGGTCTGATGACTCCTGAGGGAAACCTGTAGTCTTGCAGGAAGTCAGGGAAATGATTGAAAGATGGATACATTTGGAGATGCACCCCATTAGCCAGGTGAATACCTTCTGAATACATCAGCATCAGCCCTGTGCATTTGCAATACATCACCTTCTTGCTAGATGATCGATAACCACTGCCAGAAGCAGGTATTAATATGGATGATGAGTGTTTACCTAGGATAATCTAACATATATCAGATTGCTATCCATTTTGGGAGCTGGAAAAGTTAGTAAATTACTCTCCAGTTTTAACATGCCAACATCAAGAGAAAGGTGACTTATCTAGTGTCGCTAGCTTGAGGTTATTCCTAGCATACATTTAGAGGATGCAGTCTCTTGTTTGATTCTCTAATGACCTTTTGCATCTAGTTTTCTTACACACAAGTAAAAATACAAAGCTGAATAAAAACACACCAAAAAAAACCCCAACCCTTAATAGTCACAAACACTTTTTTGTCTCATGGATTGGTTGGAGTAGAAGCCCAGATCATGGGCTTGAATAGGTCAAGTGGTGGAGCGGTAAACAAAGTAAAGGCAGGAAGAGGGAATCAGAGAAGCCATTTCCATAAGCTACTTCTAAGTGATTGTTCGACTCATCGCAGTCATGGATAGTGGGTTTGGTCCTCAGGCAAAGAGCTAATCATGCTTGATGCCTAGACTTGCTGGTTCTGTAGCTAGGGTTTTCATCTCTGCTCCTTCATTTTTTCCTTTGTAAAATGGGAGAGGGGAGCAGAAGGGAAAGCGAAGCAAACAGGGAGCCAGAAATTTGCTGATTAGAAGATTGACCAGTAGAAAGTTTACTGTGGCAGCCTCACAAACAGAACCAGCCTGTGGTGTAACAAAAATACAGGTCAGCCCGTATGTGTGACAAGCACATGCTCCTGTATGTGGAGTCTGAGAGAGGAGTGTGCAGATAGGCACTGCTAAGGCTTGTTATGAGCTTTTCCTTGACATGATGTGTCTGTGGAGACTGCTCTGAAGCACACTGTTAGTGAAGGTGCAATTGCTCTCCTGCTTTTGGGGGGATATTGCTCTGTTCTCTGCTCATGCCAGACAGAATTGTTCATCAAATATACAGACCTGGCATTAGCTGCAGCTTACTCTGGTATAGATGCAAGAAATGAGACGGAAGTTCAGGTTTTGGCCTCATGCAGCTCTTGTGATGGCTGGGAGCTGCTGTTATACCTCTATCTTTTAAAAAGGCCATGCCATGATGCACCCTAGCCAGCAGAAGGGATTCTACTTGCATCTACTTCAATGTGAAGCTTACATTTTCCGTGCTCTTTTCCTCTTGCTCTGACAGATCAGAGACATTTCTTGATGATGTTTAACCCTTAGCCTTAGAAAGGGGCTATACATTGCATCCAGGAGACATTTAACAAGCAGAGACTTGGAAAAGATAAAGCTACTCACCTACTCCCTTCTGTAGTGACTTCAGAGCCTCTCTTTACGCACAGACCACAAGGCCAGAATCAAAACATACAACTGAGTCTGTGAAAATTAACCCCCTACCTTTGGTATTGGTCAATGTAAAGTATATTCTCTTCACAATGGTTCTCCTTGTGGTAGAAAAACCAGAATGTGTTTAACACTGAAAGTAAACCCTGGTTCTCCTGCCACTGGAATGAGACAAGTTAATACAAAATAAACTGTGAAAACAACCAGCTCAGCTCCTTCTGTTGGAACTGCGGAGAAGGGGAAGAGAATGGAAGGCATGGAGAAAGATTTATGTTGTTACCACACTGTAGGAAGACAACTTCAGCTTTTATTATCTTTTGACCACTTTGCAAAGTCTGAGCTGCTCTGAGTTGGTGTTGCTGGAGTCTCACTCTCTCTTCCAAACCTGGCCGTATTGCCAGAGTCCCTCTCGCCTCCTTCTAGAGACTGCGGCTTGTTTGAGGCTGCCTGGGGGACAGCAGGGAGCTGAACTGGACAGGTCAAAACCTGAACTGGCTTACTGCAGGGTCAGATGACCATTCGAGAGCAAATGCAGGGCCTTGACAGCATCCTCTTAAATTAAATGGTTTTAATGTTGTACCATCAGATGTCTCAATGGCACTTAAGGTGTCTAAAAGTGAAGTGTTTAGTTTCAACAAGTAGCAAGAGACAGTCTACCTTGCCCAAACACCATCCAGGGCACCTAAGACACGCACGTGGGACTGCCAGCTGTGACACACGGCCTGCAAGAGACCCAAGACTTGTGGAGAAGCAGCTGGAGGACAGGCAGGATCCCTAGGGCACCTAAAATGTCACTAATTGCTTTTGACTAGGAACTGAATCACTCCTACAGAGTGGAGGGAAACAGGACTTCAAAGAGCACCCTCTGGCTGCAGAGTGTAGAGCATTAAGAGAGAAGGACTGAATTCCCCTCTGGAGATGTCTGTGTCTCTTCATTGGCTTCAGACAGCATTTTACACAGACAACATCAGGTGAAATGAACCCAATCCCAAATTGAATTTCCATAATGGTTTTTTTTCCAAAAGGTTTTTATTTTTCCCTTAAATTCTCTCTGCCTTTGTAACTTGGGGCCCTAAATCAATTTATTTTTACTATGAACAGCGATTCTAAGTTGCTTTGGTGTTTAAAAAAAAATATATTTCAAAACCACCTCCCTGGAAATCTGTAAGACCTCTACGGGCAGAACGAAGAACCCCAGGTTTTTCAATTCTCCTTTCGTGATTAAAATTTAAAAGACTCTTCTTCTCCCTTCATAGCTCTTTCTTGTCATGATCCTATGAAAAGGTGGTCATCTCACTCTTCCCAGAAATATAACCACTCCTAGGATGGCATATGGGACATGATTTATTTGCAAACGGCAATGGGAGGCAATACTTGGGGAAGGAAATGCATGTACTGAGAGTGTTTGCATTCACAAAAAAACATGTGGATGTGTATGGGCATATGTAAGCCTGTACTCTTGAAAAATGCAGTAGCCTATAATTGGGTTATGGATCATAACACACTAAAAAACTACAGCACTTCAGGATGATGAGCTGTACATGAAACACTCGTCAATCCTGCCATTTCTCACCTGATTCACATAAATAAGGAAGTAGCTTTGGCATGTAATCAATACCCTAAGTGAGGGAAGTAAAGTGAAGCTTGCTGTAGCAGCAGGACCCCTTATTAGAAAGAACATAACCTATTCTTATTCTTAAAGACAATCTAAAGGGCAGAGACTGCTTCTCCTGACACTGTAAATGATAAAAAGCCAATTTCTGGGATTGAAGTTCAGTGCTGAGGTGGGTGAAAAAGTTTTCGTGTGGTGGAGTTTTACGTAGTGGAGTCAAACATACATCACTGACTTGCGTCACAGCCATGTACTTTCCCAAATCTTTCCCTAAAAATATAGGCTACAGTCATTGTGCCTGTCTGTTTTTAAACTGCTGGTAAGGACACCAGTGATCCATTGCTTGCTCTTTAGTAAAAGGCATAGCTGTTGTGTGTAGGTGGCCAGTAGGTACATCAGCAAATATGGTATTCTGACAGTGTCAGGGTATAAATCTCCTGAGATTTATGACCTTTGTCTCTTGTGCTTATTTTCATTTCCTTTGTGCTTTCCTGTTAGTTTGTTAACTCTTTGGGAAATACACCTCACTTCCGTCTGGCATCTGAACAGCACGTAGCACAGTGTAGTTCTGGCTCATACATGCTAACCATAGCAGCTTAAAAGGCTGTGAACTATCATGGCAGAGTCTGCAAAGTAGGAAATTGCAAACAACAAATTTTGTGTTTAATTTGCAGTAAGGGGATTTAAGTTAGATAGTAAGGCAAGCTTGCTAACAGTAGCACAGTGAAATATAAATAGATTGCCTTGGAAGGCTGTGGATCTATTATCACTGAGAAACTCAGACTATAGATTAGCCAACCCCTTCTTAGGACTCATTGGTAAACTGATCCTGCCCAGAAGCATGGTGATGAACCATATGACCTCTTAATATCTTCTTTTGGGCTTGTGTTTTGTTTCCATGATCTTTCAAAGCTGACTCTGGACTTCAACCCCATACATCCCACTCAGACTAGAGGGAACTTTGTGTCCAAGTTCCATATTCGCCTTGTAAAACCTGTTGACTAAGAAAACCTTCTCTGCAATCCATCAATACATTTTATGTCAGCCATTTTATGTCACACTAACATGTTTTTCAGTATTATTTTTCAGAATAGGCCCTAACTTCTCTGCGAAGTTGTATTTTCATGGTGCAGCTCTGAAGGGAAGAGATACTCTCTGATGTAAACCAGGTGCGTGATTACAGAGGCTGTTAGTTGCTGGCCCAAAATTTGTCTAACTACTCTATTGTGCATTCAGCACCATGATGTCTGCAGGCCTGATTCCAGCGCTACTGCATAGTTACTAGAGTTGCTTTTCTTCTTTTCTCTAGACTGTATGAGAAGAACTGTACTAAAAACTACTTGAGGTACAGAACAAGCTGTAGAAAAGCCAGTCTGCTAGGGATCATGTAAATGCCTCACACAATAAAGGTGACAGAGCGTTTGTTGAGGACTACAGTGTGATCAACGCTACATTCAGGTCCAGGCACTACTGTTCTCAGAATTGTATTGATGAAAGAGAAGAAACTTCAAGGGATAATTATAACTAAAAGTTAAATATGTTATGTGGGGTGAGTGATGTTTAAAAGTATCAGGAAAGAGTAGAAATCCACAAATATTCGAAAGGTGTAAACATCACAGAAAGAGGTATTACTTCTGAAGTTCAGAGAACCATAGGATAATACAACGTGTTTTTCAGTAATGGACAACTCTGGGGCAAACACCAGGAAAAAAAGACCAGCTGAAAAACAGTTTTCTCCAGTTTGCAAGCTGGAAAAGAGATCTGACCATCTAAGTGCAGGCATTTACAAACTATGTTAGCAGGAGCTGTACAGCTCTTCAGACAGGCAGATACTACTAAATGTATCTCACAGAGCATACCTTTCTATAATAACAGAAGCACCAAAGGCCAAGGAGTCATCTGACCTTTTCGTCCACTGCCATGAACTTGGCAAAGAGGATTTTTGTCTTTGTCAAGAAGCTGCCTAGCGGGCTACGAACTATGCTGAGCATTACGCATGCAGTCATCTCCTCTTGGCTGAGCAGTACGTTTGTCACACAGTCTCACCCATGGAACTGGGCAAGAAATACATGCTGCTGCTGAGCAGCTGGATGCTGACATTTCATTGTAAACAATGGACAGAATTGGGAGAGAGGAAAAAAGGCAAGTTACACTGAGAAACTGCATGATAACCAGACAGTCAGGTGTCAAAAACTGAAACAGCCTGCTCCATGTTCTTGACAAAATGCCCAACCTCTGCAAGTGTGGTCCATAAAGCATGCAGCCTCTTGGGCTGGTTTTCCTTACCCATGCATACCGCGAGGGATGGGGAGGAGTTGATACATTTATATAGAAATACACATATTTATATGCAAAATACATAACTTATGTAAAGGAAAATGTGGTTAAAGGCCAAACAGGAAACTCTGGGGAGTATTTTCAAGACAAACCAAGTAACTTAGGAACTCTGCTGCATTAACATTTGTTAAACTTTGAAAACATTTGTCCTCAATATTTGCCCATGCATACTGAACATTTACCCTTGAATAGCATGTATTTTAACCCCACCACGCAGAGAACAAGAATCTTACTAAAATAAGAATATTTGTTTGTGTTACACTCTTGTAACAACAAACACCATTGTTGTTTGAAACAAAGCTTGGTTCTAAAGGTAGAATTCCAATTTAGAGAAGAATAAATAGCTCTACCTGATGCACCAGGTCATCAGAACTGACAGACATTTCAGATGTTCCCAATGTGGATGGGAAACCACTTCAACCAGGTCTGTCAGTGCTTACCTGTCTCAGCCCACAGTGAAGCTCTAAGCAATACACTGCGTAGCGCAGCAAAGATGGGCCGTGAGCCTCATGTACTTGAACTGCACACCAGGCAAATTGGGGATGGTGGGAATTTCCTGCTGCTTGGATCCCCCACATCAGTGAATCATGGTCTCACAGCAAGTTACAAGTATTTTTTTTTGAACAGCTGAATAAAATAGCACAAAACCCACAAGCTGATGCAGTTGTTAAATGAGTCTGTGATTCTACCTGTCCTGAAGGAATACAAAGGAAAGGACTTGCTATTTTTTTAAATTAGAAACTTTATTGTGAATTTTGTATTACAAGAGTTTGTACTCAAGCTTAGCTGCTATGTAGTTACAATTAACTCTTTACAAAGTCCCGTGGCATTGTCATCTGAAGAAACGTGAAGAGGAGGCAGACTATGTCGTTGAGGCTTTTAGGGGTGTATCGGGCATTTGGCTCATATCTCAGGCCCTGTGAATGAAGCACTGCTTCCTGTGCCCCTACTTTTCTCTCCATCTCTCTCAGTTTAGATTGCAAGGTCTATAGGCAAGGGTCATTTGCTCCTGCACCTGCACAGTGCCTACTCTGCTAGCTGTACAGCAGCACAAATAACATTGTCACCTGGAGGAGCCTCCCTGAGTAGAGGTCACTTGTTCCTGTCAAGGTATGAAAAAATAGGGGTGCTGTTTTAATGTGGGAGGTTTTCTTTTCAAACCAGTCAGTTAAAAATCTTCCCATACACATAAATCTCTCAAAGATAAGAGAAAAGAGAAGACATCCTTACCTGCATTGGTTTGATCTCAGAAATGTAACCTCTGTATTATTATCAGCTTTATTCCTGGAAGAAAGAGTGTCTAGTCAAAAACACCCATCTGCTAATCAAACCAGAACCGATTGCATCAGCTCCATGGTCCTTGGTAATGCTGCCAGGTGACAGTGCCAAGTTTTCACTTTTACTTAACAGTTTTCCCACAAAACAGGGAAGAGTAATCATAGAATCATAGAATGGTTTGGGTTGGAAGGGACCTTAAAGATCATCTAGTTCCAACCCCCCTGCCATGGGCAGGGGCATCTTCCACTAGACAAGGTTGCTTAAAGCCCCATCCAAGCTGGCCTTGAACACTTCCAGGGATGGGGCATCCACAACTTCTCTGGGCAACCTGTTCCAGTGCCTCACCACCCTCATAGTGAAGAATTTCTTCCTTATAGCTCATCTAAATCTAGCCTCTTTCAGTTTAAAGCCATTACCCCTTGTCCTATCACTACATGCCCTTGTAAAAAGTCCCTCTCCAGCTTTCTTGTAGGCCCCCTTCAGGTACTGGAAGGCTGCTGTAAGGTCACCCTGGAGCCTTCTCTTCTCCAGGCTGAACAACCCCCCCAGCTCTCTCAGCCTGNATTCTCCGCCCAGCCTGTATTTGTGCTTGGGATTGCCCCAACCCATGTGCAGGACCTTGCCCTTGGCCTTGTTGAATTTCATGAGGTTTGCATGGGCCCACCTCTCAAGCCTGTCCAGGACCCTCTGGATGGCATCCCTTCCATCCAGCATGTCGACCACACCACACAGCTTAGTGTCGTCGGCAAACTTGCTGAGGGTGCACTCAATCCCACTGTCCATGTCACTGACGAAGATGTTAAACAGTGCCGGTGCCAATACCGACCCCTGAGGAATGCCACTTGTCACTGGTCTCCACTCGGACATCAAGCCATTGACCGCAACTCTTTGAGTGCAACCATCCAGCCAATTCCTTATCCACCGAGTGGTCCATCCGTCAAATCCATGTCTCTCCAATTTAGAGACAAGGATGTTGTGCAGGGCAGTGTCAAATGCTTTGCACAAGTCAGCAATGTCAGCTCACTTCCACGTTTTGGGTTTTAATCACAAAGCACCTGTGAGAGCACTTCTTTTTTCCAGGAGAGCTGAAATAGCCTGTGGTAGATTGGGAGGTATCATTTCTCCAAGTGTTTGGGGAAGTCTGTTGCATTGTGCAGTTAGTAGGTACTGGGCAGACAGTTAGTATTCCCTCAACAACATTATTCTATTTCCAGTTATTTGTACAGCATATACCTAATGAGCCACAGTGTTAAAGTGCAAACCTTGTTTAAGAGTTTAATACTAAAGAGAGAACTTAGTTAACAGTCTTGTTCAGTATGCATGGGCAAATATTGAGGACAACTGTTTTCAAAGTTTAACAAATGTGTCCTAATGACAAAACTCCTTTTTTGCCCACAGAACCAAGTGCAGAGCAGACAGTAACACAGAGGCTCTTTAATACACCATCAGCCCAAGACATTTCAAGTTTTGCCTTCCTTTAAAAAGTGGTAAGAGCTACGAAATTTATACAGTTTCTGGATTCTCTGCTCAAACTGTCACAGGAGAAACTAGGAGAGATCTGCCCCCGCCTGAAAGTTTGCAGTAGGTGGGAAAAGTAAGAAAGAACTGCTAATAGAAGTGAGAAACATCCCAGGTACCTGAGTTCAGACACAGCAGTGAGCTATATCATTATTTTCCTCACTGTTTTAAAAATAAGGGTAGGATAGCAGGGAGACTTCCGGATGCCTCGAAATTCCAGGCAATTCATTTAACAGCTGCAAGAGAGATGTTAGAAAACAAGTAGAAGGGCTAGAAAGCTAGAGAGTGATGATTGATTTGCACCTCATTGCAGCTCATTGACCCACTCAGCCTGAGAGCTGAGTGGCAGGCAACAACAGGTGTGCCTTGTAAAGCTGATTTTCCAGCAAATGAGCCCCCTGCTAACATAAGTACCAAAGTTCATTCTGCTAGTCCTCCTCAGAGGAACAGCTAAAATAGCTTTTGTCATCCTGTGCTATCTCTACCAGGGAGGGATAGAAGGTATTTTTCCATGTGCTCTTGTAAATATAAGGTCTTGGACTTTTTTTTTTTTAATGGGGAATTACAAGCAATATTTAAAAACACATTATAGTTAAAAAGATCAATATTCTCTAATGGAAGGTTACTTATATCTGCTTGAAGGCTTTTGTGCACTTAGAGAACAAACTTCAATCTAACTGCAATGTTTTTAAGTTTTTCAGTTAAAAGGCATTCTGTGTCTCTAATATTGGAGACTGCTTCAAGTTCCTGGCATTTATTTTTAAGGAGTAAATCTTTTAAATCAGCCATAACAATAAAAAGCAGTCTCTTCTCTAAAATTATTCTGAGATTCTTACTATTGGGTTGGGTTTTTTGTTTTTGTTTTTTTTTTTAAAGTATTCCTGTGGCTAAGAACATGTTCATTAAGGTAAATGTTACTAATTACAGAAACAATGGTAGAAAAATAAACTTTGAGATCTTGACTCTGCATATATAAAACCAAGCTGCTGGCATGCAGAAAGCTTGTAATAAACCAATTTACATAGAGCAATAAGTATTTATGTCTATTGCAATCTAGATTAATAAATACTTAAATGTGATTTTCCTCTGCTTCACAGGATTATACAAGTGGCAACTCTTGTGTTAAATGTTAATGAAACATGTTGCTGTTTTTGAGAAAAGAACTGGGTTTTTTTCTACCTATAAGAAAAGTAGGGAGTTAACTTCTTGGGGAGGTTGCTTCATTTTGTTTCTTGATGCACAGTTTGAGTGAAAAGACACAGTTCAGTGAAGTCTATATCCTTCTGGGGGCAAGCTGTATCTGTACTATGCAGGTGGGAAATCCCTTCAGGGTCAAGGAGTCTGGTGTTCTGCCCCTGTGGGCAACCATGTCGGTCCCTCTCACGCGTGCATACCACCTTGTGAGCTCTAGTTATAAAGCTGTTTAATTTTCCTCTACCCCTAACAGAAGTCTGGTCTGTAATGGTGCTATTCTGATGGGCTGGCTATGAGCAAAACCCAGTCTTGGAGGATCTGAGGACTGTTTTTGCTGGTTATGTAGGTTATGCAGTTAACATATACTGGACTGTTGAACGCTTCCCTGCTTCTTACTTCAAAGCAAGTGTTGTTTTTTGTGTGTGTTTTGGGGTTTGTTTTTTAACATTGCTTCTCTCCAGAAGATTATATAGAATACAGTGTATTTTCAGAGCTGAGGAGTTGAAAGTGGTAGAGTGGTGGAAGGTAGGTACATAGCTGCAATATTGGGTGCAAAATATCACTTAAAATCTGATTCTTGGGAGGTTCAGCTAGCTTCTTCTGGTGCATTTTTTTTTTAAATAATATATCTCTTATAATGATCTAAATGTCATAGCTAACTTCAAATAGTACTGCTTGTTTCCCTCTTGTTTCTTTCCAATGACAAAGATTCAGTCAAGCTGCTGATCATAGAATCATTAAGGTTGGAAAAGACCTCTAAGATCATCAAGTCCAACCATCAACTAACACCACCATGACTCCTAAACTAGGCCCTGGAGTGCCACGTCTACACCTTTTTTGAACGCCTCCAGGGTTGACGACTCCACCACCTCTCTGGGCAGCCTGTTCCAATGCCTAACCACTCTTTCAGTAAAGAAATTCTTCCTAATGTCCAATCTAAACCTCCCCTGATGCAACTTGAAGCCATTTCCTCTCGTCCTATCACTAGTTTCTTGGGAGAAGAGTCCAGCACCCGCTTCCCTACAACCTCCCTTCAGGTAGTTGTAGAGAGCGAGAAGGTCTCCCCTCAGCCTCCTGATGATGGTTGTCATAGAGCTCTGTTCAAGTCTGATCATATTCATTGGGTTATGGTGGCTGGTGGATGGTGTTTCTCAGTGCTGATGTTTCAGCAGGTGCTCTTTTTTGGGGTGAGGAACTGTGAGTGAAGTCCACAGTGGGGCAATGTCAGATGAAAGCTCCCAACTACTTGGTTCAGAGGATAAGGTTGCAAATTGCAAGGTAGAGATGGATATCTCACTTGAAACGTGGCTTTATGCCTGCAAAATACACCTTCCATGCCTTGGTCACACACACATGCTTATCTTATTGGAAATATCTTTTAAAATATTGTCTGGGAGAATAGGTAATAAAAGTACAAATAGAACTGAAGTGCCTCTGTAGGCTATGTTTCTTGGGTAATTCCCTGTGTGGTAGCATGACAGCTGTAGTTGTGGCTAATTAGTATAAGAAACAACTGGGGTTTGGGTTTTTGTTCTTGTAGGCTCACTGAAATGCTGAAACTCTTGTTGCACTCACTTTTCCCACGTCCTCCAAGCCAGTACCCACAACGAGCAAACCCAGAAAGACAGCCTAATATTTTCCTGAAAGCAAACTTCATTTAAATCTTGGCTTCTGAAACCTGTCACAAGATGATATCAAGAAAGCTGCAGGCTCAGAATACTTCAACTGACTTGTGTAGCTGTGGCTGCAGGATTTGACTGGGAGACCACTGAAAGAGATCAGAAGCTGATAATGTCTATGTAGGAGATACCTTCAGTAAATAGCTGAACAGTTGTTGCTGTTAAACCTGAGCAAAAAGCCATGGAACCAGGGAAGGAAGTACCTGCTACAAATGTGATCAGAAGTAATAGTTACAAAAGTTGTGTGAGGTTTTTGTTTCTTTTTAATGAATACTTTTTATATAAAAAAGAAATACCCAATCTGGGATAATATTGGTCTAAGTAATATTGCTTAGTGCTTCCTTTAATCTAAAAAGATAGTCAACTGCTAGGCTGCAGAGAGTTCTTCAGTTCTTATTTTTGTTTCCCACCCCCCGGTCCCCAACATGGTTATTTTATTTAAGAATAAGCAGTGAGATTTCAGAAAGTATTTCTTTCTTTCTTCCCCACCTTTTCCAAATCCACATCACTTCCAGTTCCCTGGAGAACTAAATATCATGACTGAAGGTTCCTGTCACAGCTGGTATGTGGACCAAGGTTTTTCAAATCACTTGATCCCAAAGCTCCAAGTTGTCTGCTGAAGGGAAAAATTGGCATAAAGAATATGTGTATGTTGATCATCCTGACTCTTATATCTTGTCCCTATTCTTTCCAGATACTTTGCAAGAGAGGGCAATTGATAATGTCTTCAGAACATGGCGCTAACAAACGGCATCATAACCCAGTGGACAGTATATGCAGAAAGATCAAATCTATCCAAATGATGGACCAAGTCTCTAACCCTGCTTTGCAGATACCAAAATTTCAGTCCCGGAACTTCGACAGTCCACAGTGCAATATCAAAAAAAATCTAGAAGAAATACTGAAGAAAAGAACTTTTAGAAGTCATGATAGTACTGGTCCACACTTAATCAGTCCTAGCAGTGACAGTGTTTTCTCTGCAGGCTTCCAGTTGCTGTCACCTTGTCTCAGGCCTACCTCTGACTCCTGTTCTGCAGATGCTACCTATTCAATGATTAAAAGCGAAGGGAGATCCAGCAACTCATGGAAGCCAGCATGCCCCATGGAGAACTGTTCTCTGTCCTACTTCAGATCCGGAGAGGCTAATACCCAGAACAAACTGTGTGCTTTATCAAATATTGAATCTAAAGATGTGCCTCATGAATGGAAGTATCTTACGTCAAGTCCAAATTTATATTTCTTCACACCTGATAAAAAATCAGAAAGATCTGTGATCCAGTCTCCTGTGCCAAAGAGATTATCTTTGAGTGAAAGAGGTAAAAATCCTGGGAAAAAACCCCTCCGAATACAAAATCCTAGACATCTGAACATTCAGCCTACATAGATGACATTTATTTACTACTTAAACTAGTAACAATATGTTTTAGAATCGCTTAAATCTAATAAGACTGCAAAAAGAGCTGAGTAAAATCTTAAATTTTCTCTAAAAAATATTAACATGAATGTAAAAAGGAAGTAATGAACCAAGTCAAAAACTTCTTCAAATTTGCCAATTCCTTTTTGTGGATAAGACATTTGGCTATTAATTTAGTCTGCCTTTAATATAAAAAGATATATGAGTTTGGGTGTGGTTTATTTGTTCGGGCTTTTTTTTAAGGATTGTTTTTGTAATAACTTAATCTGACTGTGATGATTTCTCTACAATATATCCGAGGGAAGAAATAGCTGGCCTCTTAAAATGTCCTGGTTTACTTCATGAAAAAGAATAGCCAGAGTTGCCAAACACGCACATGTAGAAGTAGATGCATAAACCAGTTCCCAACTCAAAGGCTCCAGCTATGAATGCTTCCTGGTGTTATTTGGCAGCAAAAGCCCTGTTTTTATTTGGGGTGGGGTGGGGTGTGTGTTTAGGTTTTGGTTTTTTTTAGTCACCTTAAAGTGTGTCATTCAAGCTGTGGTATGTTATGTGTGCTTGTGCTACTACAAACATAATGTAGTTAGAAGCTCTGGTGCATGAAAGTTACTATGAGCAAATAAAGATGAACAGTAACAAACTTACTCTTCATAGGATGGAAGCAGTCACTGGGGTACAAAGCTGACAACATGTATGATGTGAGCTTGATCTGTGAAGAAGATTTACTGACCACTATCTTTTGTGCATGCGACATAGAGCATACAGGTTTGCCAGTGGCTTTTCATTGCTCTGTTTTATTGTCCTCTCAGCACATTTTCAAGGCTGAGATCATGTTACAGTTCCTGAGACATGGCAATCTGTGATTATGCTTGGACTGACTGGCTGCCTTAGCTAGGTGGCTGTATATGTGGCAGATGCAGAATAAACGTCTCTGCCTCTTTTGCATGGTGCCTGTCTCTTCCCTTCTCCTTCCCATCCCCAGCTGATCTTTGCTGTATGTTAGTGCAGAGGAAGTAGAGGAGCAACATGTTTCTAGCAATCACCCTTAGTGGAAATGACTGTTTATTTCTTTTAGGCTTTTTCCTGTTAGAAAAGAGAACTTTGGGAAACTTCAGAACAAGAGATAATTCTTCTGAGTTCCACCTCAAACATGACTAAAAGTGGTAGAAAAAGGAGTGCAGCAGAGTAAGGCAATGTCAGTCACAAGGTTTGCCCAATTTGATGAGAGGCCTGAAAGTAGTAGCATAGCAAATGAGGCAAGTTTGGGTTTTTTTAAACTGAAGTCAACAAAACTAGTAAACTGGACTTTCACACTTCTGTATTAGAAAAACCAAAAGCTCTAAACTGTTCCTTTCCAGGTCACACTAGAACTGTGGGAATCAGTTGCTTGTCTACAGCTCTCGAGGGCAATTGAATATGTACTAGTGCAGATCAGTAGCACGCCCTTTCACAGCTTTTTACAATGGCCTACTGGACTTCAGGGTCTGGTCCATGGAAACCTGTATCTATTTCAGGAAAAGTAGCAGTTTCCAAGATAGTTGATTATTTGAGACATACAACTAGTCGGGGATTGGAAGACAGTGGTCTTGAAGAGCTGTGCAACATGCTTGACCCAGATCAGAAAGATGTCTCCGTGGACCTGGAAACATATCATGCCATCATGAAAGAGTGGATTGAAGACTGTAAGAGAAAATGGTAATAGCTTTTTATCAATCTATCTTGTAAAAGCTTCTGTGAAAATAGGAGAGTAGAAAGTTGTCCCATGGCTTGTGCCTTCCGTACTCTGGAACAAAGATGGTGTCGGGACACTGTGACTGCAGTGTGGGTTTTGGCTGAAAGCTTTTAAATGTTACAAAGTTGGTAAGCAATCCAGTGTCATGCTGATTTTGTGACTCTTGATGCTTCCCTGTTTTAGGGAAGATGGTGCTACCGAGGAATCGACAGCAAGCATGGAAGACCTGGAATTTAAAGTGCATAAAACCGCCTCTGAAGGTGCAGACCACTTTATTCTGTTTTTATTCAGGAAAACTCCACTTTCTTACTCTATAACCAAAAACCCCATCTCTTTCAGCAAAAAATACGTATGTCCGGATGAATGTTACATCAGGAAGCTTGGAGGCCTTTGGGGGTGATGTGTCTAAAGGAGACATGTAAGTCCATTTAAGAAATTCTTTCTCAGAATTTAGTACTCCTAGCTTTGAATTACTTGAGAGCAATTCCTAGAACCACTGTTTCAGAAAACTATCTTGGCAGAGTTTCTAACGATGACCTCAGTCTGCACTAGCTCTTGATGCTATCACGTTCTTCCCCACAGCTTCTGCTCAGACTCAAAAACACACTAGTGATTTTTCCTACTGATATCTTGGTCCTTCCGCGTCCATTTGCCTTTTTAATTCCCTGTGGCCAGAGTTTTGTCATGTGTTTCTTTTCCTTTTTAAACTGGTTCCTTCCCTCCCCCCGAGTTCTTAGGTGTATGACAATAGAAGACATTATCTCCTGAAAATCTGGTCCTTGGTTTTGTTTGGGGTTTTTTATATTTTTTTTTGTAGTCGTGACTCTGACTTGCATTCTGTTAATAGCAAAGCACTTAACAAACACCAGAAATTTCAAAGATAACTTTTGCATTTTACACATAGTCAAAAATCTTAAGATCTGCTTTCTGATGCTTCCCTATCATTTCTGAGGATCTCAAAAGGATGATCCTTGTTCAAGTTTCAGTTGAAAGCATAAGTGGGGGATGGTTTAGGGGAAAAGCAAGGATCCAGAAATTGTGGAGCTAATACAAAAGTATTAGTGGTGGCCTAAGAGGTGATTAACAAAGGCTTAAGATACTGTCATGTAGACCTCCAGATGTGGCACTTGTCTGGTGGCATACTTTAATTGCAGGGAGCATAAAAAAAAAGGTGCTTAAAAACAAAACAGTTCCTGGTGTCCATAGAATTAGAGAACTGATCTGAAGATGTTCCTATATCTCTGTGCAGAGCAAATGACTCTACGCTGCAGCATTACAAGTCCTCTGTGGGGTCTCCTCTCACCTCTCTGATCAGTGCAGCACAGCATCAAGATTTTCAAAAAGTCTAAATTACATCCAATCGCCTTTCTCAATCTTTCATGGTTTTGTTACCGGAACAGGGAGACTTCTGACTTGATAATCTGTGTTGCGGACCTGCAGTACAACAACCAGAAGCTTCAGGAAGAGAACAACAAGCTGAAGCTCACACTGGAAGCCGCGGATGAGACCAACAATAAGCTATTGGCAGATAATGAGGAACTACGGCAACAAATAAAAAGGTGGGAGACCCTGATGGCACCAGGTCTACAGTGTAATGGCCATGGGCAGACCTATCTTCTTCCAAGTGGTCCAGCCTTGCTTTATGCTTTTAGCCTCACTGATGCTTCATGATAGCAACTTCCTTACCTTATTGTAGTATCCATAAGGTTTAACCCTCTTGCCTGATTTTTTTTTCCTCTGTACCTTCTGGTTCTTGTAAAATCATTCATTCATCTTATAGACTGGCTCTTGCAGCATGAGGTGCTGCAGGTGCACACAGGCAAAATCTTAGGGTAAAACAAAATCAAATAAACAAAACAAATCACAAAAAAAAGGCTTAATATTACCAAGAGAACAGCTAAGCGCTGGAAGACTTCCAATCCTAGACCACACACTTGCTTCCAAGCAGAGGGGAAATAAGCACATAAAAGCTATTTTGCTAGTCCCTTGAGGAACTAAAGTGAACTGTCTCACTAGCTCAGTATTGCTGCAGCCTGGGGACCCATCGATGCCATGAATACAAGCCTATTTTTACAGTGAGCTCATAATGCTCATCTGACCTAATTAATTCAAATGTGATATAGTTAATGACAACTGCCAAACCGTTCCCAGTATCTTCTGGGGAGATTAAGGCAAGAGTCCTGCAGTGTAGCTGGCATGGGACATGTACCCTCATGTTGGACCATGTGCTCTGGGGTGCTCTGCAGCCTAGAGCTAGCCAGGAAAAGGGCCTTGCCCCATTGGTTAAATATACATTGTTTGGGGTATCAGGTCAGGATAAGAAAATGATGCAGAGCTTATCCTTGAAAACTGAACTGAAATGGTTTCTGTAACTACTAAGAATAAAGTATTGTAAAGATGAGTTTATGTGCTCATGTAACCTGATGTATTTGACTGTAACAAGCTAGATTGTTAGGTGGATGCAAACAAAAACATGCTATCTTGGATGCTATGTTTGCCTGGGGTTTTGTCCCTTAGTGTGAGAGAGGAAGGGGGTGATAACTACAGGGTAAGTCCATGAGACTTTACTTAGCGGACAAAAGTGATGGGCTTAAACTTGATTGTTACTCTTCTGTTAAGTATCTGTGCCAAAGAATAAGTCCCTGGTGCCTTCTAAAAATACTGATCTTGGTATTTAAAGCCTATCTAAGGACCAACAGTAACTCGCTACAGTGGACTTACTTCCCCCCACGCAGCATCCAGCATTCTGTACTGAAAGCCAAATCACTGGAAGAAGAACTAGAAGAAGCAAAAAACAACCTGAGCCTGTCAGAAGAGAAGAGACAGCAGATTCTCTGCCAGAATAAACAGCTAGTAGGTGCTCTTATTTCTCAGCTTACATTGTACAACATCTCATACCTCGCTGTAACAATGGCATGACTGCTCAGACTGTAAAAATCGGCAGTATGAGCTCCTCTGTACCAGTAGGTACTGAGGCTTTTTGAGGATGTTTGAAATGTGACTTATTAGTGTTATGAAAAAACTGTGAAGTTTTTGCATGGAAGTTTCTTTAAACTATTGTCAGTTACAACGAAGAAAACAATTGAAAGGACCAGTCTCGCATATAATTATGCTTGAAGACAGCAGCTCTCATGCTGCCATCATTGAGCCCTGTCTGCTTTGAAGTTGGTGATGTTCTGCCAGAAGTTCATACAACTTTTCTAGAACCAGCAGGGATAGGAGACTCTGTGCAGATGTCCACACGAAAGAGTTATTTTCCAAAACACCACTAGGTTATTGTCAATGTCCGTATGGGCTGGCAGATTTGACAAGGGCCTATCAGGCCTATTCTGGACTGACAGCTGGAAGCTAGGCAGCACACATTGGTGTGTCTCAAAGGGCACAAGCTGCCTACTTGAGAGCGTCTGAATTGCACCCCAGGTGTCTGAGTAGCAAAGCCTGTGTGACTGTTAAGAAGTGTAAAGCAGCCTGGTAACAAGGCTGATGTGGCTGCAGCTTTAGCAGATGTTGCCAGACACCGGAGTGTAGGCTCTCCAGAGAATGTATGTTTGCGTTGCTGCCATGCGTGTTGTTCACACTACAGTGGCATCTCTGCATCTTGCTGTGTGGATGTAGCTGTAAATTGGTGTTCCATAACTCTGTCCACTGTTGATGGTGGCTATTTAGAAATCAAAAAAGTCTTCCATGCCGAGCAAGAACACAAGATTTTTTTTAGTGCCATCCTGCTGCAATGTGTGTATATTTTTGTTTTGGTTTAACTTCAGATTACATGCATAATTCACCTTGTGAGAAGGAGATAGGGTGGGAGGGAGAAATATTATTAGAAGTTTTGTAGTTGTGCTTGTAAGTCCCTTAGTTACTCCTCTCTGTGCAGTGGAGGCACCGAGTGGGATACCACTACCTTTCTTCATGTCTGATATGGTAGTGTGGCACACAGGCTTTCCAGATTTGTCTTAACTCAAGCATGAGCACAACTAGACTTGCTCACTCTGGCCTTGAATACCTCCTTCCTATTGTCCAGTGGTCTGACTTTTACTCTGATTTGAAATGCTTGTATCAAACCCTTCACCAGCCTTAGCACTCCCCTTTTTGCTCTGCTCTCTGAAGCAAAGGAATGCAACACCACGGCTTCATATTGGGCCCTGGATGTGTTTGTGGTCTGTTGCTTTTTTGCTCAGTTTGACTTTGAATGTTGAACTTGACATGCTAAAAACAGCTATTTGGTTTTTTTTTCTTTTCTCTCTCTCTTTTTTTTTTTTTTTAATGAACCTGATCAGGAAAAAGAAAATCAGTCTCTCATCATCAACATTACTTCTCTCCAGGAAGAGGTAAAATAAATCATGACTTTGCAAGTGCATGTTCTTGTCCAGCTAAAAGCTCACCATTAAGAAATGAAATGTGAAATGAAACTTTATATCTTGAAGTTGCACTGTGCTTCAGACTTGCCATTTGCTGGGTAGGTAAGGATACGAGGTTGGGGAAGCATGGGGGACAGAGACAAATGGGGCTTTTTCCCCTCTTTTTGAAAGATTTATATACAAATTCTAAATATTTCTAGTTAACACAGCTATAAACATACCAACTCTATATTGAAACAACCTCCATCTAACACTTTTTTAAATTTCATATTTCACTTCTGTTTCCCTCCTTTAAGATCCAAAGGAGGTGCCCTGTATAGAACCGTAACTCCAAAAAAATGCAGTGGCTGGGGGCTCCACTCACATTGGATCCATTTACACTGGCCAAGGACCTACAGGAGGCTTGTAGGGAATATACTGCTAATGGAGCTATA
>WAAD01033684.1:35990-49455 GCA_013389945.1 Fregata magnificens
GGGGGTTTGGTTGTATTTTGGTTTTTTTGGCTTGAGTTGGGTTTTTGGTCTTGTGCAACAAAGTTTACTGAATTCTGAAGACTTTTTTTCACAGAGGAAACTATCTGCTGTTTTGGAGAGTGGATCTGGTTTTAGCATAACATTACACTATGTGGGAGTTAAGGTTTGTATATGAAGTTACATACGATCTTGGAGATGTCTTTGAAAACACGAGGGAGACCACAGACTGAGCAGTTAAAGAAAGACGGCACTGTCTATCTAGCAGGTGCAACCGTTAACTAAACTGCTGGTGTTGTGTGAAGCAGAAAACCTGTAAAATATATGCCTGCAGGTATTATTGCTTTGGGAGACAATTGCTAGCCCCAGACAATATAATGTCTCAGTTTCTCAAGGGTATAGGCTCAATGAGTTATCTTGTTAAATATGAAAACGTAACTTTAAATTTTAGTTTATTGGCACATGGTTCCTGCTATGAGTTTTGATGTTACAAATATGGCAGCAAAAGACAGCAAATGTAAACCTCTGCCTGCCCACCCTCCCTCCTCTCCTCAGGCATTCAGGAAAGTAGCTAGTCAAGCTTTTTTTTTTTTTTTTTTTGCCAGAGCAACTAATCTGAATTCGTTGTCTGTGTGAACCCAGGCTTACTCATAGTGTCAGCCTTCTGCTATCCTACGCTAAATGTAAATTTTTGCATGCATGCCTCTACCTGGGTTTGGGGTGTAAGCAGCTTCCTAGGGCTTTGCATCCTGAGAGCTAATGCGGAGCAGTCCTACTGCACTTTTGCCTGACATCTTCCACTTAATGTTGTTAATGTAGGCGTCCCACATGTTCCCCCTTCACTTGGAAAAGAGCTGATAAAAATACTGATGGCTTGGTTTCTTAAAGCTGTGTTCTCTGTATCAAAATTGTTTGTGGTGGTAGCAACAAGAAAAGTACAGGTCAGTTAGAGAAGAAATGGGCAAAGGGTTTCTGCAGTGGAGAAGGGGTTCCTTGAAAGCCATCATCTTTGGCACTGGTTCTGATGGCATCTGCTTGCTGTCAAGTGAAATACTCTCTCGAACACTGGGAAATTAACCTGATGAAGCTGTGTATCTGCAGTAATAGCTCCAGGGTATCTTTTCTAGAATGATTAACTTTCTATCCAATTACTATTTCTCCTAAACCATGAGACAATGCATTCTTTTGACCAAATTGCAAAAGTCTGCCCTGCTAAGCACTTGCTCTTTGAGAGTTCTTTGGATGTTCCACAAGCTTCTACTATGGTACCTAGCTGGCTGGGGCAGGCACAGCCATTGCACTGTTCAGCTGGGGCGAAACCAGGGAAAACCTCCATCCCCTTCTTAATTCTGGAGCTGCTATAGAAAAGCCTTGTCTGCCTACTGGGTTGAATTGTGCTTAGCAAGAATGAAGTCCCTCGTGCTGGATCCTGGGGAGCTGCAAAGTGTGACAGCTGAGTGTGGTTCCTGATGCATGTCTCGACAACTAGTGTGTGTCATCTCCCGGGCATGCCTGCTCTAAAATGTCAGTAACGGATTGTGGTTTGTGCTCTCTCACCCTGTAGGCAACGTGAGATAGAAACTGTCAAACAGTTACAAGAAGAAACTGCTGGCGAGGCAGAAGCCCTGGGTTTAGAGCTGCAAAAAGCTACAAAGCAGCTTGAAGATGCCAGCAAACAGGTAAGGGACAGTCTACTTCCTTCTACGCAGGAAAATAAGCAAGCAGATGCAAAAGGCTACGTACAATGCGCTGCTGCTCTTGAGAAAGGAAATCGCATGTTCGGAATGGAGTGCCTCATTGCAAAAGTGGAACCAGCAGAGGAAGTAAAATTTGAGGGGGTGGTGACAACAGTTTGCTGATGAAAGAGGCAGCATTGCATATTTGTGGTGGCTTAAAAAAAAAAGAGAAAAAAACCCAAAATAGCTTCCATACACAGTCCACCCCAACGTAAAAATGCAGAAGTTCAGAGGGAGCTTTATCACTTCCTGAGAAAGAACAGATGCCGTTTGGTTTCATTTACATGAACTGTAGAGGCTCCTTGTTGTTAGCCAGGCTGCTTTCTTTTTTCCTTCCCTTCTTTTTTCTTAAATATTGTTTTGTGCTTAGGTGGAAGATAAAGTTGAAGCTTTTCACTCTGCTTGTGAGGAAGCCGCGTCCTTGAAATGCAAGTTGGAGGAAGCCATTTCTGAGCAGCAAAAAGTCAAGGATGTGAATGCAGCTTTAACAAGCATTTGCCAGTTGCTTCAAGAAAAGGTGGAAGACCAGAAAAGTGAGTAACTACTGGCAGTGTGCCAGCATTCGCTCTGGTATGGGCAAATCCTTTATGGTTTAGTTTATGGCAAGGGGGAATAGGACTGACCTGCAGGTAATCTGGTAAAATGCTCTGTGGAGTCTTTTTTTCTTCCCTCCCCCCTGCCCCCCATCCCTGTTTTTCCTTCTCCTTTTAAGAGATCTGCAACCATGGCATCTGGGCTGAGAATCAGGTGGGATCCTGATGAGTGGGTGTTGGGCTGGACCAAAGCTGCAGAACCTCCTAACAAAATCTCCAGTCCTAGGAGGAAGGGTTAGTAACTCTATGGGTGGCACTGGCATTCCTTTACTGAAGGCGCTGTTCCCACACCTGAATAGCCCACCTTATTCCTAACAAAGTCATCCCTCTTTCTTAAGCCTCCTGTACCAGAGAGACCTGGTTTTCATGTTCTGCATTCTGCTTGCTGCTTGTATTTGCTTTGTGTTTTTGAATAACTGCATGGTACTAGGCTGTTCTCTCTAGTAGAAAGCAATCGTGTCATTGCATTGTACACGTGCAACTTTTGCTACAGAACCATGGAAACTTCATACTACCTCTTGCTTGCTTTCTAATATCAACCCCTCAAAAGCTTGGGCAATTAAAGAAGGCAGTGGTTTGGTTCCAGCACATGTGGCTTTTTCCTTCCAAATTCTGGAGTGCGTATCACTTATAGGAAAAAAAAATGTTAACTGACTTAAGCCCACTGAATGTTTGGCCTCAGGCATGCGTTTCCCAGGGCAATGTGACTGATGCTTAAAATATTTGTGCATTGTAAACAACTTTATGTGAAACTACAATTTGTCTTGTAGGAAAAATTACATAAGGGTCCTATGTCTTAGCTTTAAGGCACAACTGTTATGCACTGATGTGGCAGAAACAGCTCCAGACTGTGCTTGCTGACTTCTGACCAATATTTTGGCATTGTTCCCGTGTGTGTGCTTGTGTTGCTTTCATGCTTACTACTTCCTTCAAACTGTGGGGTTGGTTTTTTAGCAAGAGGCATAACAATGGAAATAGTGTGTCATTCTCCAGTTCTGAATAGACAAAGCTCTTCTGCAAAGTGAGCTAGAGTAAATGAAAAGAGAGAACCCCAGACATGTGGAAGAGACTGGTGCCACTGTGACTCAAAAAACCCAAAAACAAAACAAAAAAACCCCAACCCAGACAAACCCCCAGAAAGCATGACCACCCTGGAAATGGCTGAGATTTTGGCTTTACATGACTCCAGGTAGTTTGCAGAAATCTCTTTCTGTAGATAAATAGAAATAAACCAGTAAATGTGTAGAGAAGTTGCAAGGTGTTCTGAAGAACAGGGCTGACAAACAAGGATGGGAGTTGGGGAGGACAATACTTTTATATTGGTACCCGCAGCAGGTCAGACAGGTCTAATGCCCCTTCTGTCTGAAGGGCTGGGTAGTAGTCTCTTCCCCACCCACCCACTTCATTCCCCTATTTCCCCCCACCCACATGATAAGAGAAGAGAAATGAGGGAACCTGTTGGCCAAGGAAGCTACTTCAGCCTAAGTCAGCCTGGCACAGCTCCTTCTATGTTTCAGATATCTAATCATGCCTTGCCACTAATTGCTACAGCCCTCATCCAGTGAAAAAGTTGAATGAGCTACTGAGAGCTGCCTTCAGTTTTTGCTTGGGCACTGAGGTGACCAGTGCTAATGAAATCTCCTTTCCCCCCCACCTCCCCATTATTAGCTGTGCTATAAAAGCTATGATAGACTTATATCAAGGTAGAAGTCACCAGAGGCAGGCCCTGGCATTACCAAACTTGAACAAAGAATGTTTCTAAGCATGATGTAAAGCCCATTGACTTTAAAACTTCTGTACAGGATGTCAAATTGGAAGGACAAATGCTTATCTTCCAATAAGGTGTAACAGAGTCATCCATTTCCACAGAGAACTGTGGCACCTTAATGCTGATGATGTGGGGAAGCATTCCCCCCCTTTATAGCAAGGGGAAACGTAACCACAGGGAAGAAAAAGTGCCCAGTGTTTTCTGGAACTTGCAAAACAAAATACACTTTTAAAATTTTCTTTCCTGTGAAAAACTGGTGTAGGTATAACTAGACTAAAGCAATGGGTTTGTGATAGGCAGTAGTCAGGTTTAAAGAAACAACATCTGACTGCTTGTTATCAAATTATAAGGAACCCTATAAGACTTGTAAATGTCTCTTCATAGTAACCGTTAATACGCTACGATGGGAACTGCTTCAAAGGCGGCTCTGTGAATTGCTGTGTCAGGTATGATTCTTGTCTGGTGGGAGAAGTGGTAGGCTTGCACAGGAGGTGCTCTGGTGGAAGGACATCTACAGCTGAGATGAACTGCAAGTAATCTGGCAGTATCTGACTTCTTTTCTAACATGTACATAACTGTGGAGGCAGTAAACTGTATGTACTAATCTGCACCTTATCATTTTCCTTCTTCAGCCTTCTGGAAAAAATGGGCTAGAACTTACAGGTGTGGTGTTGGTCTTCACTGTAAACAATTGTTGATGATCAAATCCCCCACAATGAGCCCTCTCTTCTGCAGACAGTCTTGAAAGCAAATGGTTAAAATCTTGTAATAAAATATTTCTCAGTATCCAGGCATTGGAATAGGCAGTGAAACAGTTATTACCTTTGTGCCCCTCTGTGGAAATATGTTGGAAATTATATAACTCTGAAGTACTTTGCTTTGAATAAAAATACTTTCTTCAAGTTTGGAAGGGGGTGGAGGGGGAGACGTTGTGGGAGGACTTTTTTCCCAACCAGCTCTAGTAAGAAACGCTATAGCTCAGTGTCTGAACATTCTGGATTTAACACAGAATAACAAGGTATTTATAAAGACAAACAGAAGTTCCTAAATTGTATCCTAGGCTGTAACAGGGGCATCAGAGGTGCAGAATCAAAACCATGGACGAGCTGCGTGTGAATAAAACTTGTATTTGTGCATAAAGGTCTGCAGAACTAAAGGCTGAAAGTAGCAAGGGGGAACAACTGCATAGTTTTCCTGATAGCTGAACATAGTTCAGTTAGAAAGATAAAATTCCATTTTGTTCATAATCAGTAGTAGTGTTCCTTCTCTTTTTTCACTTTTTTTTTTCATCTATGTCTGCCTGCCTTGAACTATTTCTCTATTGCAACAGTGCTGTGCAGAATTAGAACCTGACTACAGTCTGCTGCCCACATCAGCTGAGCCGGTAACAGGGAAGGTAAGTGTGTTTGCTATGACCATTGCTGAGCCTGTTACAATGTGGCACTAGTTTTGTTTGTTCTTATATTTTTTTTCATGACCTGAAGGAAATAAATAACTTTCCTTGTGAGAAAATTTGCCAAGTTAAATATTCAATAAAAATAATTTAAGATACATATTTATGTATATATGCACATATATGTATACACACATACAAAAGTATATTCAAAACCTTATTGCAAAACCAGTTTCCTATTGCTTCTGAACAGTCCCTGTGACAAAATACAGGCGCTTGATAAATTGCATTTTGAGAAGGATCAGAAGCTGAAGATGGGGCTACATCTTCTAATTTCTTTTTCGTTTTTCATCACTTAAGCAACATTAAGTCAAATGCAGCTGCGTAAGTGATGCTTCAGAAGTTTCCTCTAGCCATCTTCACATGACACCTCTTCAGCAGAGGCTCCACCATCAAGCAAGTGGTGTGCGTTTGGGGGCAAGGGATGGTGGGGGCAGTGCTTTGTCTCCATGCAGCCAAGCTGGAGCTGCCCTCCTGCTCCTGCTGAGGGAAAACTGACCTGTGTAGCAGGTGCTGGACACTGGATGAATGTTCCCCTTCTCAATCTGTCTGGTTGGCTTGGTTTGGCTGGAAGGGTTTTATTTTTGGTTTTTGTTTGTTTTTTCTTAGGGTTTGGTTGGTTCTTTGGTTTTTGGGGTGGCGTGTGGGTTGGTTTGTTTGTTTTGGGGGTTTTTTTTGGTTGTCCTGTCCTGCTCATCTTGCCTGGTTTTTCAGTATCTAGTTCCAGACCTAGCTTGAACCAACATGTCTGTTGCAAATGTAAAGTTGAATTATTCTACTTCTTCCTGTATCTGTTCTGCCCATTAAGGATGTGAGCTTTTCTAGACAAAAAAGTAACAGATGATGTATTTGTATAACTGTTAGTATTACATTATGCAGATGCAACCGCGTGTGTGTGGGGGGCATTAATGCATTCAGCGTGACTGAACAACAGCAGCACTTTCTGTTTTTCAATTAGCAGCTCCACTGCTCTAAATGGCTGTGGAGCAAAGGACCCACCCTGCGCACTAAAATTCCCAGGACACTGCCCTTGGATATTTCATACTGGCATAGTACGCCTCTTCTAGGTAAGACCTGGTGGTGGCCATTTTTCTGTCTCTCTCCTGAAATGTAGGAAGAGTTGATAAGTGGTATAGAACAGTATCACTGGCGCTAAACATGCTGGTAGAGTGTGGAAAATCTATTGTTAGCTTTACCCTATTTTTCCATGTAATCCAGGAGGCTGAACCATGTTTATAATGCTTGCAATTAAAGGCCTGAAAAGGTGGCTGCCTGTCAGCCTAACAGGAGTCCCCAAAAGCTTGGGGAACTACTGGTATAAATCATACATCCAAGTATACTCCTGACAAGATGCTTGCCAGTCTGGATCGAGAGGGCTTGCGTTATGTTTTTCCCATTCGTCCTGTTGACTGGCACACAGTGAGAGAGCAAGCGGTGTCCTACTACTTTGCTACTGGACTGAGGTCAGACCTGGTTTAAAAACTTGAATGGGTAACATAGCTACTGAGAATCAAATAAATGTATTTGTTGATTTCTCCTGCATTCATAAAGTGTTCATACTGCCCTGCAACTCTCGAGCCTTATGAGTATTGAAAACAACCACTGACAGATATGCATTGCAGGGCCACAGAACTGCAGAGTGCGTTTGGGCTCCTATAGACAAAGCATTTCTTCCAGCAATAAGCTGGTACAACGCAGAGTCTCTTCTCACACAAACTGTAAAATGCTCAAATGTAGTTCTGTGTCATACTGGGGGAAATGGAAGATGATCTTACTTGGCTGCACATGCTCCTTACAAGAGCACTCTGCTGCTCTGAAAGGGCTGTTTCAGTGGGCCAACTTGGAGTGTTCTTGCAACTTGCTGTAATATCATGATCCAGCCACAAATAAAGCAGGTATTCTCAGCTTGCACCAATCAAATATTGATACAAAAAAGATGATCTATTTCTCAGCCCCTTCTGCCACACAAAAGAATTCACTACAACAAAGCTGTCTTATGTGGAAGTTTCTATAACCTGACTGATGGAAAATCCTCATCCCCAGGTGCTGCAAACTCTCTATCTACAAAATACATTAAGGCCACATAACCTAACCCTTTCATACCACGATGGATACTGCCTTATTATAAATCTGTATTGGGTTGGTCTGCTTCTCGATTATTTTAGACGTAGTCAAAAATTGACGTGTGACTAAATCCAACTTTGCCAATGACTGCCACGCTTCACACTTACCTCTCTCAACAGATGCTCTGACCTTGGAAACCTCATGCCCAAATAACTCTCCTGTGCACGGCTGGGATCAGCCTTGTAGACCGAACTCTGGCAGCTGCACGTTTGCGTCCACTTCAGATGTGACGTCGGTGGGGTGCAAGTAAGATGGCAGAATAACCTCTTTGGGGTGAAGTGTGGAACAGTCCGTAGGATCTAGCAGGTTCCAAGGGAAAGCTGTATCCCCAGCACACGCAGAGTTCAACAGCAGGGCGTCTCTCATAGGAAATACTGGACGCTCGGTGGTCAGCTAATGCTGTTATGGGGTAACGCTTTGCCTCTATTCACAAAAGTAATATTAAAATTTTTTACAGAAATTGTTGGTATGACCACCAGCCAAATACAGTGATGGTGTTTCCATTTCATGCTGGAGAACTGAGGCATGATGTAGGCATTATTGTGTATATTTTCAGTATTTAACTCACAACTGACACTTCCCATTTAGGAGCCAAAATCCTATTGGCTTTGAGCAGTCACTTTTTTTTCTCCTCAGAGTTTAGCGCAGGAGTTCTGAGGTCTTTGCTTATCAAGCTGCCTCCCTAGATCTTTAAAATAGAGATTGAACTGCTTAAGATTATGAAATCTAGCTAGCTATTGTCAGTGAATATTTTAAAAGATAAGGATGTTCCTGAAGATGCAGAGGCAGGCAGTCTGCAGCAAAAGACTCAGCAGCCCTTGAAGCTTTTGCCACGGGTTTTCTGCAGAGCTGTGCAGTGTGGAGGAGGTTGGGAGAAGGACTGGTGGTGGTTCTTGCTATTTGGGGGAGGAGGGATTGATGTTAGTGATGAATTTGTCTTTCTCCGAGAGACTAGCTATCTGACTATACAGATAGCGGTGACTTCAGTTGTTATGTGCTTAAGGAAAATGGGCAATATATCTCACTGTTGTTTGGGCAATATGCAAATAAAATGTGTATTGCCAGGTGGAAAATATGCTCTGCTGGTAACTATACTGATGCAGACCTTCCTGTTTCCATTACAATGATGGACTCTTCACTTACTGAGGTGAGTGCCGTCTCTGATGCCCAAGATGTGGTTTTGAATGGGTTCAAGCATTTAGTGTCTTACACAGATACAGACTGAGCAGCTAAAAATCAGCACTGCTCCAAAGTGAATGGAGCTGGCATCAGTCAGCAGGATGCTGTGACATCTTGTTCTGTGTGAGGTAGTCCCTTTTGTTTGGGCATGGTTCTGGAATACTGTCGTTACAGACCCAAATATCTTTCTGTTCGCATGCCTCTGGGTCACCCTTTTAGCTGGAGAGTATTTTAAACATGGTTTCAAGGTTTGAGACAGTGCTGTTTCTGCAGTAATACTCAGTTCTGCCAGGGAAGTCTGAGTGATTTTGCTGCTTTTATACACCTGCAAGAAGCTACAGGATGTTTTAGTTGTGAATGCTGGCTTTCTCTGCACTTTCTTCCGTAGCTACCACGTAACAGCTGAAAAATGACATCTTTGCTGTACAAAAACTTTCCTTCAGCTGATGTGCCCAGATATGCCTCTAATGCTGTATTGAATCCTGCATCTACAGCTTGAGCTGTCAGTTGGCTTTCTCATGGCAACAGCAAGACGAGCTGCAGCTCAGCACACCTAGTTGTGCTCTGTGCTCAGTGCCACAGTACTCGCTATTGAAATCCAGACCTCAGCCCTGCCACACAGGGCTTCTAATTAGCTTTACAAACTCCAGTATTGGTGTTGGTGGTGATGACGGAAGAATATTGGTCGGTGGTTTCTGTGAACCTGGAAATAACCTTTGCAAGACTAATGACAGGCAACCTCAGACCTCCCTAGCTGGTGTGTGGTACCTGCAAGTGCAGCAGTGGTCCGGCTGTAGTGGCTAATCAAGGCAGAAAGTGTAGCAAGGGTAAAAAGTAAGAGTGATGGGGACTGCCTGTGGTTTCAGCACACTGCTTGGTTGGGGTAGAGCAGGCGAGGAGCCCCTAGCTTGTGCTGCTACTACTTAAGCTACCTTAAAGAGGATAATCTCAAGGGCTCTTGCTTTGTCCAGTCCTTCTAGAAAGTCACAGCCTTGCAAAGTTGTTTGTTTGAAATGCCTGTCCTTCATTACTCTGGAGTTTTTTGTAATTCCAGCTGGGCTCAGAAATGTCATTTTCCATTTTTGTTTTTTTTTAATATAAACTTTCTGTATGAGTATTCTAGAGGGGGAAAATTAAAATGTTAAAGCTTGCCCCAGAGAAAAGGCAAACGGGCTATGTCCAGTATCTGTTCCATCTGTTGTGACGTGCAGCAAAATTTGAATATCCTTGTTTGATAGGAAAAGACTCCCCAGGGTTTTTTTATTACACTCTGGTTGCAGATGTGTTTGAGCAGATCGAGCCCTTCAGCATGTAAGTTACTCAAATTATTTTGTCAAAGCATTGTCACCATAGGAGTTTAGGGGCTATTTGATAAAGGAGCTCTTGTGAGAGCCAGATGAAGCTAGGGCTTTTTTTATACTTGTTTTGATTTATAAATATGAAAGTTTTATCACAGTCTAAAAAGCAGATGATAGGCCTTCGAAATGTTAATGCTTGTTTGGGAGGACTTATACAAGACTGTGGCCAGAACTTGTCTGCTGTGATAGACGATCTTTGGATTACTGTGCTAGTCAAAGGGATGGAAGGGGAAAAAGTAATTAGGATTGTACTGCAGGATCTTCTCTGACACAATCCTTTTATTAGGAAGAAGAACCATTCTCTAATGCCCTGTGGTAACATTTTATTAGGAAATCTAGGATGTGGGATTTTTTTGTTGTGTTTTCTCTTTAAGTGTACCCTGTGCAATCCATGGGAACTCACAATCCTAATAGCCAGCATGGGGTTTTAAAAATTGAATTGAGGATTTTCCTTTCATTGCAAACAGAAACCGCTGACCATGTGATTACCTGGGGAGGGATAGGGCATGTAGAATAATGTATTGCTTTAGCCAGTTCCAGGTGATGCAAGGTTTTTCTGTTTGGGCGGGTTGTGTGGGGGTGTGTGAGTTTTGTTTTGGAAGCCCTTTAGATTTCTTTTGTTTTCATTCCAACATGCTATTCATTTTCACCTTCTCCAATACTCCTGTAGACCTAATGGCCTGAACAAGGCAAATGCAATGCTGTACTTCCTTAAGTTTTAATAGAGAATGCAAATAAGAATAAAAATAGCCTGGATTTGCATTAGAGGAAACATTTGGCTGGCTGGGGCAAGGCTGTGTGAGTGCAGTCTAGCTCTGATGGGTGGAGGAGTGTAGAGGAGAGAGAAGGTGCTTACTGATGCTGGGAGCAGCTGATTGCTCTCAGAAGTGATCAGGGGCCTTGGTCACCTCCTTTTCAACTTTGCTGTGTGTCCTGGGTCCTCTGAGGATGTTTGAGGGGGAAGGGAAGATACCAGAACATAGATGATCACTCACTGATACGGTTTTTCTGTTGTGTCCCTGTCACTTCAATAGTGTTCTTGGACACCTGATATGTAGGGAACTACCCAAAGCTGGCTAGCTTCATACCTTCTCTGCTTGGAGATAGGTTTGGGGGTTTTTTCTATTCAGCACTCCAGCAGTGGGTGGAGTTCATCACAAGTCATTACTGACTTAACCCTTTAAACCTCTGTTTCACCCTGTATTTTCACCCATAAAGAGACCTCAATCTATCAACTGAATAATCAAGCTGGAGTTATCCAGGGTGAAATGAGGAAGAGGGATATTTCCCATTCAGTATCTCCCTTGCCATATGAAAAGACTCAAGAGGATGTTGGTTTTGTCTGTGATGTGATAAGATTCTGGTCCAGAACCGCACTATAGCAGCTAAAGGAACATGAATAAAACTACGTACCAGCCTTTAACTGCTGAATTCCTTTCTGCTGTTTGCATACAAAGAAGGAGGCCTGAAGCCTTCTGAACTGGCTAGGTAATTGTTATATATAATATTGAAAATTAGCGTTATTCAAAGACACATGCTAAAATGTACAACACAACGTGCAAGTTTTCTGTGTTCCGAATCATCTGCTCAGTCGAGCTGTTAACAGTAATACTTTTTTTTACCTAAACGAGTCTGATGTCTATAGCTGAGTGAAGCTCTATGCACCTCACTTGTAGGATTTGAGGTCAAGACCTAGAAAATGGATATATCTCGATGTACAGCAGTAAGATAGAACAGTGGGGTGGTAATATGTACGTCGGTCATTTGAAAACGTGCGTTAGAAGCAAAACATGAAGTCAGGAACAAAGTACATATCTAAGTATGATATTCCTGAGATAAGATTTCTGCAGAAACATAGTTATCTCTCATAACGATAACACGCTAAGCTACATACTGTATGTATGGGTGGCTTTAGACTAGCAGATGAATCTGCATGCACTTACCATCTAGTCCTTCACTGCTGAAATAATTTAGGCACAACTGGGGAAATTACTAAAACTTTGACATACAAATTTTCTACTCACATGGCAACCCTTTCCCTGATACTAACTCTTCTCTCTTTCCGTTAAGATTGACTGTGCAGGGCCAACACTACCAGCCAGTCTGATCCCATCCAGGTCAGGTTTTGTGCAAGCTTTTAAAAGCCTTTATCAAGACTGTATAATATGGATGAGTATCTGAAAGAATTTTATTTTGGCAGTGATCACTTAACTTCACCCCACGAAGTTCGTACATCCTCTTTGGAAAGCACTGCACCAGTAACAGGTAAGGCCTTAATTTGGGGCACTGATGTGTGAACTTTTTGCACTGAAAGTCTTGGAAATAGATATGCTCAAGTCTGCACATCTACTGAACGGCAAGAGCTCTGTCTTCTGTTGCCTGAATCTATAGGCTGCCTTGTTATGGAGGAAAAATCACCCAAGTGCTCACGTGAAAAAGAGGAAGATATGCCAACTTCCATAGCAATGGAGAAAAACAACGATAAGGATGCGACTGGTCCTGTATCAGGTATGGTAACTGCTGCAGTGCACTGGCACTCATGCAGTGAGGAAACTGCTTGCTTCCAGCACACCTTTGAAGTGAGGAAGCTGAGTAAGAAAAATAACTTGTGATTTTCTGTTGTTGAACATACTTTTACCTGCGAGTGCTCTCAACCCTCCCTTAAACTCTGAGTAGGAATAAGGGTTTACCTGCTTGCAGGAGNAAGAAGAGAGATGAGGATAGAGGCCTTTGTGTATGATGCTGTCTTTCGCTACAGCCATCAACTCCCAGAAGACTTATTCTTACCAGATCTGCTGGTGCTTCTTCCACTTAAAAACCAAAAGCAAAACAGAACTGAAGTATGTGTACACAGTGTATTTAAGCTATTTTTAAAACAGCTGATCTGAATTAGCAGCACAGAATACATGTGCATGCTTGTTTGTAACCATTTTTTAACCTTTACCTAAATATAAGACTCTTTGTCATCATTTCTGGTTTGGTTTTGTTTCTTTCTTTAGTGCTATCTTCCTGAAATCTAATTCAGTCCCCTCACTTAAACCTATTTTCTTTCTACTAATTTGCCTCTACTGTTAATTTTCATATGTGGTCTAGGTGCCTTTGGCAATGAGGAAACAGATATGCAAAACAGATCAGGAAGAGCCCAAATAGCTTTAAAGTCTGAGAATCCTGCTGCCTGTTGTACATCTCTGAATAGAAAGTGTTTCTAGTATTAGAATGGAGACACTGATGAATCTCCACTTGTGGTCTTTGCTAGC
>WAAD01033686.1:4048-16738 GCA_013389945.1 Fregata magnificens
ACTACAGGCTTCAGGGACACTTAACAACTAGAAAACTATACGCACAGCTGAGCAGTGTAACTCATTTACAGCTGCAGTTGCCTGGTGGAACTCAGGGGTAACACTACACATTGGGGTGGATAAGACCTATATACAGTGAACAAAAGAGTTGTTTAGAGTAAGTATATTGACTTCTAGGACAGACCTTTTCAAGAGAGGCTAGTCAGCAAATTGAGGAGAGTGATGGTGTAAATAAGTCCTTGTTACTGAATCTGGCCTTCCATTCTCCCAGATCAAACTGAAGTGCAAGGTTGCATCACCTTACTCAAATGCCATATATACCAGGTTATCTTTTGTATGACCATAGTTGTGCCAGCTGCTGTTCTTCATAAATGAAAGTACAGGTAACTGATCAGATTGCAATGGTGGGAGGGGTTAGCCCTCATTCCTCCTGACTAGACTCCATGCACACGGTGGTTAAGAAATAAACAATGATCTACATAGTAGGTCACCTTCCTAGCTGAGCTCTATTTCAGCACTGCCATTTAGAAAGCAGCAATTCAAACTCCTGAGGAAAGCCTTGTTGGCCATTAGGTAGTATTTCAACACTGGAGCTCAGGGTTTTCTTTCTCTAAATCAGACTACCATGTTGTGAGCTTCCTCCTAGAAAGAAAGTAAAGGAGAGCAAGCACAGAAAACTTTTATTAAAACGAGGCAGCTCTGATCATGTACAGATTTACTCTGGTTAAAGCCTAGGTTATAGCAATTTACAATGTAATGTCATGAAACACACATGAAGCTGGCTTTACTACTGAACAAATTCCTTTCCCATACAGTTCCTCCCCTGTCACTTTTGCACAGTCCCTCACGCCTGTTTTAGTTTGATATGTTCCAGGATATAACTGAAGTTATATAAAGCTGTATTTTGTTCCACACTGTAAACCGGATCACTGAGATGATACCATTATTCCTCCTCTTCCCTCAAAGAAGCTATCTATCAGCAATCTGGTTTAGAGTGTAGCCGAACAGCTGTGAGAGGCAAGAGGAACAAGACAGGGAATTTCTGAAACTGGCTTTGCCACTGCTGCTGGTATCCCATGGAATTGTATCTTTACACTGCACATGAATTTCTAATAATAGCTAGGGAAGTTCAGAAGCCTCTGTTGGAAAGCAAACAGAGAAGAAAAACAAAATGAGTCACATAGAGTCTATTGATCATTGTCCAAGAGGTATTTCCTAACACACTGGCAATAATCTGGGGCCTGTAACTTTTTTTGTTTCTAATAAAGTTTTTGTATTGCAATTTAAATATACAATACATTCCTCAGAGTGCTTGTTATATCTTCTGCTTGATTACTTTTCCCTGCCTCCTTGGCTTGTATACTTATTGTTAACTCTTGCATTAGAAGGAAGAAGGTTTTGCTCTAAAAAGGTCCACTGGCTGAAGAAAGCAAACCACTTTTAGACTTAGCTCTGCAAAGGATCAATGTACCATGGTATTCTGCAGTTAACTGACCTAAACTTATCATTGTTCTTGGAAATAATTGTTGACAAAGCCCAGATGCTAGTTTTCATAGATGTTGTCAGAGCACGTATCAGCCTCTAACATATGTAAAAGAAAAATATAAATCAACAATGGCTACAGATAAGAAGTAAATTTATCTGGCAACACTACTGTAATTATATAATGTAAATATAACAGGAGAAATACACATGGTCATACTTATTCCTCATTCTGAATTAGCTTTTTGCCCTTTACAGACGTTGACCCAGATCATGTTTCTTTTAAACATGTCATTTTGATCCTCTCTGTGCTGTTTAAACAAACCTTTTAACCTATTTTAACATTGCTGTCATAGTCAAGGCTGTTTATTCCACATGCATAACTGAAACAAGACATCAGTCCATACTTTCATGCCAGACCTCCTTCTCCCCCCGCCCCGCCTTTTTTTTTTAATTAGACAAGACCATTTTATCTTTCTTACATAAAAAGCACCATACTGAAGCACTAGGAATGATTGACCTATTAAGGGCATTTGTTAATTATATAGACACTCCCTTTAGTTTTTTTACACAATGGTTTTCAGTTACATTTAACTTGAAAATTGCCTTTAACAAAGGCAATTGCAGTTGTTACATTAACCTCTAAGTGACTATCAACAAGCATTTTTCCAAAATTCTGGGGATCTCACATCAAAACCATCACAGATAAAACAAATAATCTTTTCTAGAAGGACAAAAGGACATCCCAAATTAAGGAAGCAGGACTGCTCCCTACTAGACAGTGTCAGGCTTTTACACAAATGCTTTTCCCTCATCTTGGTGGAACACAAATTCTTTCCCGTACCATAATACTGCCTCAGCAGAGAAGTGGAAGATTCCTCCACCCAGACTAGCTTACAGTGTGGTGGTTAATACATTTTTTAAGTAGAAAGTTCTAGGTCAAAGCTGCAGGACACAGCCTGCTTCAATAATCCTGACTCTCCGAGGACCTTTTGACCTGTCCAGACAATTGCCAGAACCAGTATAAGTGTGTGCATCAGAATGTGTTTTCCCCATGAGTTCAGCGCATTTTTTCCCCTCTACTTCGATCAGCTGTTCTCAATAAAGAAGTTAAATGCAGCCTGCATCTGACTAGCTATTCCTCTGGGTAACAATTAGGCTACTTTATTTAAGAAAGATGGACACAACCATAACCTTGTTTCCTCTTTCTCTAACACCATTCTAAGAAGAAGAGACACTGTCCCACCAGTGCACCTTCGGGCGTGCTTCAACAGCTGAGCCTCTTCAACCTGTATGAAGCTTAAGCATTAAGCATATTCCAAGCTACTGAAATCCTTACAAGGCTGCAGCAACTGGAAGGATGCTCAGGGAAATAATTCTAGTTGCCTGGGAAACTCCTGAAATCAAACGGTGAGGTGGCTTTTGAGCATGGGACATCTCAGCATTTCCAGGATTGCCATTTTAGAGTTCACGTACCTGTATTCTGCACACATCCTACTTTAGGTGTCTATCTTACTAAGTTTAAGCCTTCAAACTTTCCGGAGTGAAAAGGAAAGGTGATCAGCTGCATTGAATGCAAGTAATCCTTCAGTACTGCTCACTGTCATACTAAGAACCCTGTTGAGAATTCCTATTAAAGTATTTGAATTCATGAATATGTTCCATGTTAGATAAAGTTATAAAGCCTCTTCAGTACTAAAACTAACATTATGCACTAATTGATCCAAAACTGACAGCACAGAGTACAAAATTGCATGTAATTAAGAAACTGCAAAAATTGGAACGTATGTTGTGAACCAAGCCATGTAAGTGCAATTTTATGTTACAAAATACCCACCAACTAAAATAAATACAATATTAGCATTGTCATTCCTCTATCTTAAATGCAGCAGAAATTTACTTGTATAAAAAACTAGTGCCACATCACTTACTGGGCTTGGAATAGAGTCAGGATCAAGCTTCTTCTGCTGTGGACCTGGGAGCTGTGCCGGACCACCAGGAAAAGCACCAGGATAAGACAGTTGAGATCCTGCCATCTGAGGACCATAGTTTGCTGCAGAGTTACAAATGACAATTCATTTAAAGTATTTAAGTTGCATTATCAATTTTTAACATCAAGTTTTGCCATACAATTCATTCTTACTCAGCTAAATGCAACTTCTCCTTCCCTTCTTTTTTCAGCAAGTAAAAGAAATGGATTACTTTGGCTTACGCAGTCTGTGTTTTAAAGGTAAGCATAAGACTAGATGTGACAAGTTTGGCTCCAAAGTTTTCAAGTAGGATGGTTATGGAGATTACCACAGCTACTCAAACCAGGCCATTACATTAGGGAGAATCTCTCCCCTACCATCAGTCAATGCAAACTGGTCTAGTTAGCTGGCTTTTTAGTTGTCAAAATAACTGTTTTACTCACCTATGTCAGGTGAAGTAATTGTATTCAGTTACAATTCTTTATTGCTATAGTAAAGCATTTTTGAAAGCTGCTTATGACAGACAATACTGTAAGACAGAGAGCAACCTATACCTTTACAGGGTATAAGAAAAACTCCTTTCTGTAGTATGTTGTGCCTCTACCCATTACTAATCAAATAATTCTGTTCCTGATCCAAATTAATATCCTTTTTCTTGTTACAGTCTCAACAGAGCGCTAAACTTTTGAGCAAAAGCACAGCCTGCCTTGAATGTGCTGACTGACAATGCAAATCTTTCCATTCCACAAAAAGAGGATTAAACTTTCATTTTTCCAAGTCAGCAGAACATCAACCGTGAATGGTTGCACTTCCACCAGTGATTCTCCATGCATGTTTTGTTTTCAATTACATTAACAAACATCCTTCCTTACCTTGCTGAGGATGATATCCAGGCCCTGGAGGCTGTCCTGAAAGCTGTTGCAAGTTAGGATTTGGGGGGACAGGTCCAGGGATTCCATCTTGTCTGGCCATAGGAGGCAATGATGGTTGAGCACAAAGACCATTAACATTATTTGCTGGTGGAGGAACCTGTGATCCCGGTGGTAAAGCAATTTGCTGCTGGGTTGGTGGTGGTAGTTGGGGACCCTGAAAAGATGCCGGATGCCCAGAAGACATGCGAGAGCTCGGAGTAGTGCCAGGACCTGAGCAAAAAACTATGTCAGCTGAGTCAAAAATGATAACCTACTAACTCTGTGTGGAAGGTGTTCTATTTTTGCTCAATACATTACGACATATAGGTAATGTCGTATCCCATAATGACAATGCTGCATTATGGGGATTTTGAACCCCTGTTCACGTAACAAATCTGACCCCATAGTTTAAGTCTGAACTGATTCAGACATTCAATTTTATTTCTTTTGGTTCTATTTTCAGCAAAACCCTGCAGCTGGAGTGGATGGGGAAAGAGAGAGGGAAGCCAGCCTTTGACAATCCTTGATTAGAATACACATAAATCACTATTTGCTTTTGAAATAATAGTTAATTTCATAATGTGAAACAACATTCTTTTTGCTTAATAATCAATTTCTCTTATGTGGCATATTTTTGTTAGCCTGCTATTTACATTTCACCATGACAGGTTCGATGGAAGATAAATCCACTCATTTTATCTGGTTTACAACCATCTTCTGGTTTTGATGCTAAAAGATGAAACATGTGGGAATTATTTTGTACACACTGGTGAGGAATAGTTCGTTGTTTATAAGATCCAGATTCCAATTAGAATTAAGAGGACCCTGGAAATAGGGGGGGGTTTGAGAGTTACAATCTGTAAATACTTACTACTTTACAAAACCTACATTTTTTAGTCAAATTTCTCCCCAAAGACCTACAGCAAAATAATTTTCAAGAAAGCTAAAAAAATAACCAAAATTACGTTTGGAGCAAAAGGACCAATGTGTTAATAAACAAATTTTGAAATGCATCTTCTGTCAGACATGTTAACTGAAAGAAAAATTTCACATGCAAAACACAAGCTCGCGTTCTCAGCTGGTACAAACAAACATCACTCCAGTAGCTTTACAAGCTGTGAATTTCAGCACTCTGTCAAGTTACACCAACTTAGACTTACAGCTAAGGAAATACCAGAAGAACAAAACCCAACACAGGTGCAGAATTGTAAAGAATCTATGTCTTCAGTGGTCTGAAGGGTATCTCAACCTTCCAGAACATTATATTTTACATAATTATTGCTGAAGGCAATATAATGAAGGCAGGAGGCAAAAAAAAATTTTTTTTGCTATAAATAATATGAGTTGCTATATATGAAGTGCTCTAGAGGTGTTGGGCCACACTTCATACTCAGACCACAAAAAGGTCTGAGTTAATTGTGCACTTGCAGTTCGGTACATCAAGGTTGAATTTGAGCCTAAACTAATTTTTCTAAGGTGAAGGCGGCATAAGTTTTCATAAGCAATTGTACAAACAGAGGGTCAGACCCATGGTAGTTATGCAGGTTTCATTCAAGTCAAATCAGCAACTGGTAAAGCCAGGGTAGGAACAGTGATACAGTATCGGTGCAGCCTGAACTGAAAAGTTCACCTTTACACATATCTTACAAAGATATCAACAATCAAAGTGATCCTCATTTAAGATATTCATCCTCCTAAACACACTGGCCTCAGCAAAACAAGATGCTAACTAAATTCCACTCCTTTTAAATGAAATGGTAAATTTCACTGGGAAATACTCAGGAAAAGCACACATAACCAAACAGAAAATTAGTGGTGGGAAGTAATTAACATGGAAGAATCACATGATCACATCTTTACCTCATGGCTTAGGTTTGAGACGTTTTAACCTTAAAATAAATGCAATTAAATTCAGATGAAAAACTAAACTATAAGATTTGGACACAAAAGAATAAGATAGTTTCAAAGCAGAGACAAACTCTAAAAAGTTGAGAAAAATGAAATCCTGTCTGCATATTATTGCTCATACCTTGGCTGTTACTGACAGGATCACCAAGTAATTTGAGAAATGACTGATAAGATAGCTCACTTTTACAGAAGGTTCATCAAACATCAATTCAGCATTAACCCAAGAATACTGATTTAAGGAATAGGACCAAGAATACTGATTTAAGGAATAGGATGAGATTAAAAAAAAAAAAAAAAAAAAAAAATCTAAGAAGTTGAACAAATGATAGTGGTCAAAGATTTCATTTTCTGTTTATATAGAAGTTCAATAAATTTCTAATTATCATAGCCTTAATAGCTTTAATTGAGAAAGTCAATGAGATCAAATAAAACTGATTACCATAGCTATTTATCTGCATGCTGTTGAGCTGGTTAGCAAGTTGTGCTGTAGGTGAAGTGGATGCAGTATTTGGGTAGGCTGGTTGTGACAGATGACTGCAGGGAGGATAGGAAGGTCCTGTATTGCTTGGAGGTGGAGGGCCTTGAAACCTAAAGGGAAAAATTAGTGCAGTTACGCAAAAAATTACATTAACCAGTCATNAAAAAAGTACATGTTTGTTTGCATACTTGTTAGAAGCAAAGAAGAGTGAGTAAAGAAAGACTGGTAATAACTATATGAAAGCTTGAAGATTAAGAAACACAAGCTTCTGAACATAATCGCATCACTCCACCCCCTTTCCATGCTTATAAAGGAAGATTCCCTACTGGGGATGGTGAAGAAGATTAGGAGAAAAATCTGTGAAGAGAGGAAAATGAAGTGAGAAACTCTTAAGGAGTTCCCTGTAGTAGCAGAAACAAGAAGATGCAGGCAGGGAAAAACTGCTTCATGATTATCAGATATAGAAAAACATGAATACAAGAAAAACAACTAAAGAAGAGAAAGAGGTAACGCACATGTGGCTTATAAAGATATTTTCTACCGGACTATTTCACTCAGGAAAAATAAGATCTCAAGCTATCTCCCACAGAAGATCTACACTGATTTTCCTGTGACCGCTTCTAAAACTGGGGAGGGGCCTAGCTATATCAAGAGAAGTAGAATTCACCTTCCTTGAAATTTTGATGTGAAAATTTCCTGGCCTAGAATAGCAGCTCTCAGCAATTTGGGAATAAAACAAGATCAGGTAAAAAACAGTAGATGTGCAGCTGTCAGGGTAATGACTGGAAGCTAGGAAAGAGAATCAGTGTTTTGCTGGATTGGTCATGTCAACTTGACTCTGTTCACCTTGTTTTTACATTTTCAGGACAACAACCACTTCTCACTATGCATTAGTACATTGTCTTTTACAATTGATCACCAGCCTCTTTAGGTCCTCCTTTACACAGCGATAACACACAGACAACAAACAGGTTTCCCTATTTTGATGCCTAATAAAACATATACATGACTTTACTTCAACACAAACAACTATACAACAACTAAAAAGCACAGGAGCTGATTAAGACTTCAACAAACGAAACCAGGAACATTGTTAAATGGTATCAATTTCATTAAAACTAAAATAGCTATAGGTACACAAACTAATTTCACCACTCCTGGTAGGTGAGCAAAATAATTAACATTTGACAGAATTAAATAAAAGAGCTAAGCGTATTTACCCACTTATAACTACCTGCAATATAACCACTGTGTAATAAAGCTTGGCTATCCCCTCGTATGATCATTTTTCCAACATTTCTTTTTACAGCTTCCACCTGTCCCTATTTTCTCCCTTCCCCATTCCTGTCTCCTTCACTTCCTCCTGTGAGCTCTGGAGGCTGGACAACAGCACTTCAAATGAACTCTTCATAGTCAATCTCAGACGTAAGCAAAAGAGTAGCAGTCATCCGTCAGAGAGTATAACAAAACTGCATTATAAAATGTCTTTAAAGCACCCTATGGAGCCTTGGCTGTGATCCCACAACAATGAAACAAAGGCATCCCATCAAGGCAGGGGGGAACTACAGATATAGAGACATGCACCAGCTTCTAGTCAAAACTCACTGACAACTATGAATTTGTAAATAACTTCTTGGTACCTCACAACAAAAGAGAATTAAGATATCAGAAAGTGCACAAAAAAAAAAAAGGCAATTTCTATATCAAACAGCACTTTTAACACCTTACTGCTGCTTTGAAACAATGGGTCTAAGATCAAGAAGAAAGAGTAATTAAAAATAAAACAAACAACGCACGATAAAGACCTGACTTGCTATAAAATGGAACTTAATGAGATTACAGATCACACTGTATGATCTGGCAGTTTAACATCACAGGGAACCAAACTAGAAGATCCAGTTCAGAATTAGAGTAAGTCAGAACTGCTGAAGATAAAAAGGATGCCATACTTAAATGTCAGTGAAGCAGCCGAAGAGAGGTAACAGAGGTCAAATAGCTTAGGTCTCATGTATTAGCTCTTGAAAGTCACCTATGTGGCTGTTGCCCTGATGTACTAGGCCCGTTTTGGAAGCTGGTCTGGCTGAATTGATGTGTACCAGGCAGTGGAGGCCCAACAGGAGCCGAAGATCCAAAAGGCACAGTTGATTTTGACACACCTGCAAAAGAAGAAGTACTTTTATCTAAGAACCCTGTAAGAAAGCACAAGATCACCAAGAAATACCACTGTACGGCCCTGCTCTAGTAATAAGAATACCGGCTCTAGGTATGAAGCCAACAGGGACAGTACGCAAGAAGCAAGAATGAACAGACCCTGCAATTCAATTTGGGATACTGGTAATTCCCTGTCACCCAGTTATCTTTATAGGCAGAAGCAAGACGTCCCTTTGATTTCAGTGACCACGGTCAGAAAGAAAACTTAGAACAACCTTTGAAAACAACAAAAAAAGCCTCCGTATGTAGAACCTGTAAGCCTATGCTAAAAATGGTTCTTAATTCAGATCTAGAACAGTGACTGTGAAGAGACTATAATTCATGTAAACAGCAGTACTGAATAAACAGCTCTTCAACCTGTATTTCTTGAATTATTTTCCTTTAAATTAACATCAAAAATTTGTTTGGTACCAAACCTGGTATTTTTCCCAAGTATTCTAATAAGCCAATTACCAGAAATAGTTCTATCTTCTGACTATATTCAGCATTGGATTAAAGTAACACAACTCCTGCTGTCTTTAATAAGAAGTTTTAGAGAAACTGGGTAAAACAACTTCTTTCTTCTGTTTTCTTAATAACACAAAAATCAAGGGCACCACAGAATATTTAAAAAACATCATTATACTTGGACACTTAGGTCTGTCATTACCCTACTCCACCACCTCAAATACTAGATTTAATGTAACTTATCATAATCTAAATGTTATTAAAAATTTTAACAAATACTTTTTTTTAGATACTTTAGAGAATACTTCAGACATCTTTACTACTTTAACTAATTTTGCCCTGTGACATCAGGCAAAATATTGAGATGGTTGCTCTTCCTGTCTCCCTATCTTAGCTACGTATATTAGGTTATTATGAGTAATACAGCATTAAGCGCTGGTGCTTATTGCTTCCTGGACAATGGAATTCACACACAAACGTCAGATATCCATCTTACATCAACATCTGAGCATCAACAATAACACAGACAAAGCTAGCGCAGGATCCTATTGCAGTAGCAGTGTAAAATAGAACATTTTGTGCTGACATGAGTAAGAAAGAGATGCAAAATGCCTTCACAGAGAAGTAGACTCTGAAAACATATTTTAAGCCAATTTCATACCTGGCTGAAGTGCTGAGTATGAGGAGTTAGGGTCCCCATAATGCCCATAATGAAGTGATGAATTAGGTGGTCCAAAACCTGCAGAAAATCCTCCTATTCCTGGCTGGGATTGGGAATACGGAGGAGCTGCAACATAGCCTTGTTGACTCATGATGGCAATATTCTCATTCCAAGTATCGGGTCCTCTTTAAGATCTGCAAAAGAGAAAGTAACACCTGCTACTACTCTTTGCTCTTTGTGCATTTTAAAAGGCTGTGAACTGTGTTCCCCAAAAGACAAAAGATATGTCTGAAGGCAAAAAAGGACCTTGTTGTCCTTGCTATTACCACGCATCTTTTCCCTAAGCTTTCATATCTTGATTCTATTGTTGTTAAAGGGAAAAAAAAAAAACCACCAAAAAACAGAATTTGATTAAAAGCAACCCAGAAAAAGTTTTCTAATGATGAGAGCATTCACAAGACATTTACTCTTTCTTGCAGTTAGATTTTGTTAAGCAGGATAAAAGAAACTTTTAGGAAACTTTCAGGAAAGAGTATCCTGATAATTGCAATCATTTAAGATTAGAACTAGAAAATCTGAAGAATTCTGCATTACTACACCAGCTGATTGTATTTCATAAGACTAGTTTTCAGATGCAGTGCCCCTGCCACCAAGGGATTTGAAAAGTTATTGAAGTTGTACACTTTGCAGCCTTGATAGCCAGCTTTCTCTTTTCCATGTCAGAGAGTATTTTTTATTTTGATTTCATACTGAATTTAAGAAAAACAGAATTCTGCTAAGTTTCTCGATGCCCAAATTAAAACTGTTTTGAGAAATGCTGAGGATCCAAACCCTGAATGAGCACTTACTGCTTCTGCAGAGTCCCAAGTACATAGGTTGGGCATCCCCAAAGAACTAAAGATACATCATATAAACTAGCATTTTAGATGTTAAATGTTCCTTTGAAATAGCTTTCCCAACCACCTATACTTCACATTCTTAAGCTGGAACCATAGAGCGATCTTTGAGTATGCAAACTGGATGAAAGTAAATCAGGAATTGTGCTCCAGAAGCACGCACAAAGGCACCTCAAAATTACACGCAGCTCCAAGAACACAACAGACAAATTCATGCTGCACTGGCACATGTCAGTAGAGAAAAGCTATCCCTACCTGAAAACCCATCTGTAGGCTTCTCACATTAAACATATACTTCTGAAAGAAAATCGCAACAGTTTTACTAATCTTCCATGTCAGACAAGAAATCACTTTGAGCTGGGTACAGGGCCTAGCCCTCCTCACACATTGCCCGTGCAATCCTTTAAGCCACACTCTTCTATGTGCCATAAGATTGCTCAGCTGTAGTATTAAACTGCTTCAGATAGGTAATCTTAGGGAGTTGTCTTCTGTTCCTTAGTTAACAAGGTAAACATGGGAAGAAGAAAATAAATGTCTAAACAGAGAGGCTTCTTGCTGCCAGCCATACTTTCTTCCCTCCCCCATCAGAAAAGACGTGGCAGTGTGAGCTTTCGTCGCTCCAAAAGACAGTAAGTAACCACTAAATTACCTACACACTGGAAGAGACGTATATATATTTTATATCTATATAAAGGAAGAGATTTTCACTTTGAGGCAGCTGCAATAGCCAACCCCTTCAGCTGCGACAGCATCCAGGGGAAACGACTTCCTCCACAGCTTACTCACTCACACATGAAAAAAATCTTGCCACGTCAAACTTCCCACAGGCAGTATAAACACGCAGAGGTTGTGCTGAAGAGAGACAGGAACGCTAGCTGTAAGCAAAATAATATAAGTTTATCGAACACAGTTCCAGATTCTATTTAATGTTGAGCATATTTAATCCCTTCTCAAGATACATATATATATATATATATACACCAACACACGATGAAAATGGTCTGGAGGCAACACCCAAAATATCAATAGAAACGGATCACCTAAGGTTTTAGCGATCAGGTTCTAAAAAGAGATATACCGATTCACTCTGAAAATTGCATGAGAAAGATCAGAGGATCTGCTAAACCCAGATCTTTCCCTGGGTTTGTTTACTACAAGTGTCACTACAGAGAAAAACATGAAAACTTTTTTCTCCCTGTCTCTCTTAACACTAGCTTACCTTACACCCTATATCCTGAGGAACAACACTAACACAAGCTCTTCTCCATGATTTAATTTACTGCTATTGCAGAATAGGTTGTCATCTTTTTTTTTTTTCCCTCAGAGGACTGCTGTACCTATGCAACGCTCTACTGCACTGTTTTCTCTGTGAAGATGTAAAACTCGACTATGTGCATGTAGAAGTAGGGTAACGTAATCAAAAAGAGAGAATCACGTTCTCGGCTAACTGAAGGAGAACTATTAACTTTATATTTCTTTAGAGACACTGTGCTCGGTAACATACCATCTAGGAAGAGGTGCTATCCCTCCCCAAGGCATGCTGCAATGTCAATTTGACAAATAACCTTTGGGGTGTGTGCACGCATCTACACACACGCATATGCACAGAACGGAATATAGCTACACACGTTACACTTTGTATTTTTTTTCATAATACATTTTAGAATAAGCTACGTAAGCGTAAGCTTAAGCTTAAATTTACTGCAATTCAGTGCAAAACCTGCGA
>WAAD01033690.1:10862-22499 GCA_013389945.1 Fregata magnificens
CGGACGAGCTGCTCCTGCCGTTTCTTCCCCGGTTGTCCGCGTCGCCGGCCCCGGGAGCGAGTCGTGGGGAAGGGGGTGAGGGGTGCCTGTGCCCTGGGGGGCTCCCAGCCCCGGCTGCCGGCCCCGAGGGCGCGGTGGCGTGAGCGCCGTTCCGCGGTGGAAGGAGCTGTGGTAAATAACGGAGCAGCACCTCATTAATTCTGCACAAGCAAGCGTGATAATGGAGAGTAGCTCCTCACAGCTGAGCCGGCCGACTTCCCCCCGCTTCTGAGCGCTGGCAGGATTTGCAGGGAGAGGCGGTGTGTTTTCGTGCCAGCTGACACACTTGGGGAGAAAGCAGGCAATTTTCTATGCATGCATGAACCTTCTCCTCCTTGCAGATTTCCAGACAAAGGCAGGCTCGTGAGGCGGTCCTGTCATCTGCTAGCTCCTGAGGTTTGCGGTTTGTTTTCTTTGGCTCTGGCAGCCCAAATTCACCCATGCAGACCCGTCCAAGACAGCTCTTGGTTCCCAGCAGGTGGGGGTTGTCCACGACTGCTTTGCGAAAATGACTCTTTCCAGCCACGCGCAAAATCCAGCATAGGCTGTGAAGTGATGAAGGTCAAACATAATTTGTATCCTGCACTTTCCTCTCATCACCTCCATGCATTCACCATTTTTCTCTGGCCTGTTACAAAACACCAGCTTACTTAGTCTGACGACAGTGCCAGTATATTGAGCTTTAGGAACTTAGCTAATTGATTTAAAAATAATTTAAGATACCTTTTCTCACTATTCCTGTCCTGGGCTGGTGAAAATTTGAAGTGCCTATTGCAAGGTGAAATCACTACGGCTTTTGGACATCATCCTGATCAATTCATTAATGTTACTAAATTTTATTGGGAATACTGAGTCGGCAGGTGTTTGATTCGCTGAAAGTGACTGTAGTTTATCACTGCAATGATGTGTGGGAATCTGTGAGAAACGGCACAATGCAGAGTAGAAATGTAGGCCCTTGTGGCAAGAGGGGTATTGTCTAACACAGAAATGATTGACCAAACGTTTCTGTTGCTTTATACCACCAGCAATAGCCTGGGTCTCTGTTCCTGCTCATTTTGAGGCATATATCCCCTCCCTGCTTTTTTCGNAGTTTGTGGTTTATTGGGGGTTACTTTGTGGTGGTAACATACTCTGGAGCTGGATTTCTCAAGGCTACATATTTATGATGGGTTTGCTTGTACTCCGGGGAGGCTTGGCCTTGGTAAGACCTAACTCTCATCTTCCTTGCAGCATTGTGCACAGCAGTCTCTTTCCAGGTCTGCTGTTCTAGGAACCTGTTCATGTCTTTTTATACTGACAAGTGAAATGATGCATGATTAAAAATGTGTCTTATAAAAAGCATCATCTAGGGTTTCTTGACATGCAGTGTAAAAACAGTGAGAAATATATTCAGCTGGTGAAGAACCACTTGGATCAGTTTTAGCAGACACTGAGATAGGAGAAAAAGTTGTTTTGGCTACTTCATATAGACAATGTATTTTCAGATGGAAGCTGGGTATGAAAGGATTTTTAAAAATACATCCCATACTACAAAGTTCCAATGGTGATTTTGTTTACCCTGCCAGCTAAAAAAGCAGACAGGAACAATATTTTCAGAAAGAGGAAACCAAGTAGGAAAGAAGTACCCACACGTATCTTGCATGCAGGAGGCTGCCGCAGGAGCGTGTTTGTCCTGTGATGAAATACGGCAGGAACCCATGTACTTTCTGTGTGAACTGGAGAAGAATGTTATAAGGGTATAGGTAGGGCTAAGAGTAGGCAGATCTGGCCTAGAACAACAGTCTACTGCCTTACGGATAATTCTCACACAGAGGCCAAAAATGAGGTTTGTATCTTTCCGGGAGCACCAGGATATACATAAGCTCAGTACGTGTTGCAGAGTTCAGCAGCAAAGTGCAAGGAGATGCAGTGAGGAACTGCTAACTGTGCTGTGCTCATCAGGCAAGCCGTGCCCTGAATGACTCGCTACTCGTTTTCCCAGGAAAAAGCTCCACGCAGCGTTGGCCTGATCAGTGTTGGCAAGTGACACCTGAGCCTGATAGCTGTGTGGTGCATGGTTGGGTACCAGGAAGGGGTTGGCACTGTGGTTGAGGCAAGGGTGCCAATGCTGCAGGGGGTCCAAGGAGCTGGGTGGGGTGGGAGACCTTTGCAGCTTCCAGAAAGAGGTTCTCCTCAAGGAAGGGAGGAGTAACGAAGCCCACTGACTAGCAGGGATCCTTGCTGCGGGTGCTTCTCCCTGTACTCTGCTCAAGAGAACCTGGGAGGCTGTGGGAAAATGCTTCTCTTCACAACTCCCTGAAATGCTGACAGCTGCCAGGTAAATTCGGGCAGTTGCCAGGATGAGCATCCTGGAGGAGAGTTGGGAGGTGGTGAACAGGACAGCAGCAAAATAGCAAACGAAAGCGTGGGCTAGGCCAGATTTCCCATGTGCTTCCAGATACTGTTAGATGGGATGGCCCAGAACCAAAATCCCATCGGGGCTCCTGGGTGGCCCCTTCAATCAAAAGAAGGCTGGGAAGCATGGATGGTCCTTTTGGCTGTTGTCTTGTCCCTCCGCTGGCAACACTGCAGAGTTGTGTAGGAAGAAAAAAATCAGTATTGCAGGAGTCCTGTAATGAAGGCAGAGGTGAGGTCAGAGGGGAACTTGTATTCCCACCAATATGCTCAGTATTTCCTTTTATAAAAAATGTAGCAGGCAGCATGGATTTTGACAGTTCCCTGCAGCTGTTACCAATGCTTGTCTGAGAAACTGGGAATTCCCTTACGTTTTCCTTCAAAAATACAGGCACACATCCACAGGGAGAGCAGAGGAGTTCAGTGCTGGAGGCGTCTTGCCTTTGGGTTCATGGGCTTGCTCTGCAGCTCTGGACTGTCCTCTGTGGGGGCCAGAGTGTGGATTTGAAGCTCTAACTTCGCTGCTAGGGGAAGGTGGCTATTTGGACTTAAAAAAGCTTTTCATTCTCATCTTTTTGCTTTCATTCCTTGTTGTGCTCTGTGTTGCTTAACTGTTTGGAAATGAAAATCCTTTTTATAAAATATCTGAGGATGTAAGAGTTCAAATATAAACCTGAAAACAATACAGTACATTGGAAAATATTGTGGTCACGGCCCTGTGCATTTTAATGAGGACAAAGTCCATTGCACTTGCACCTCAGTCCTCTACACTCCTCTGGCTCATCACTGGCATAGTATTTCATGCGTGTTTCATCGGAGCTTTGTAAATGTGTGTCTGTGCTGATTTACTTGGTGTTTTAGAATCCAAGAGCTGACTTGGCTGCTCTCCAACTCTGTTTGATAATGGTTCTTCAAGAGGAAATGCCTAATAGATGCTTGTGAATTAATCAGTTTCCTTTCTGAATTTGTTTTTCTTTTTCCTTTACACAGGTCTCTCAGGCAGCTGCAGAACTCCAGCAGTACTGTATGCAAAATGCCTGCAAAGATGCCTTGCTTGTTGGGGTTCCTGCGGGGAGCAATCCCTTTCGAGAACCCCGATCCTGTGCTCTACTCTGAAATCAGGTAATAAAGTCACAGATACCATGACAACAACTCTGATTTGAAACTCAAGCCCTGGGAGGGACAAGGGCACATGGTGATAGTTGTTTGAATGTCGAGTTCTTGGTAACGAAGTGTGCATCACTTCCCTGCTGGCTTTACAAATTGTTTTCTGTTTCTTTTAGGTGTGGCAATTGAAGTGTGTCTCTTTCCTACAGCTCTTTCTAGAGGTGTTTTGCTTATGAGTTGTTTTTTTGTTTGGTCGGTTTTTGTGTTTGAGGACCTCTTGGGTCATTAGCAGCATCCAAAATAATAAATGCTGTCCATGACACACGTCTGTGTTTGACACAGCCAGACATAAAAAGCAGTCACATACCCAGCTTGAAGAAGTAAGACAAAGCCATGGCAGTTGCATGTGTTCTGATGACTAGCTCACAGCTTAAGCAAGAACCTTGTTAAAATACATCTTGTCTTCAACGTCTTATCGCAGTTCATTTGGCTGTGTCTGTCCTTAGGCTCTTTCTGTTGTTACTGCTGGTACAGCACCAAAAGCAGTGGAAGCAGAGAGGAGCTGAGGCAATCTGTAATCACATTCTTCATAACCTTTTTCGGCACAGGTCTCAAGGACGAGATGCTCCCTGAACTGTGTCTGCCCTAGCACTCTGCATTGCTTGTACCTGCGTAACACCTGCAGGGTCGGTGGGTGACCGTCCAGCGTTTGCAAATCTTTGGGACCCAGTTCCGTGATTCCCACTTTTGTCTCTCCCATCTGTCACACAGATGTCAGTGACTGCAGCAGGAGGAAGAAAGGCCGTATGTGCTAGTAGTCTTGGGCAGGATCACACCATAACTTTTGTTGGAAAATCTTATTTCTTCTGCATGACAAACAAATGTGGAAGTAGGATATTCAGAAGGGGTTACTCTTCTTTAAAAGAAAAAAATAGTTCCTGCTAAAGAGCTGAAAAAACTACAGAGAGAGGAAGCACCACTGAACCCTATTCTTTCTTTGAGAGTGCTATCAAAGTGAAAATGAATGTTTCCTTTAAGGGCAGAATTTAAACTAGAACATAAACTACTTGTAAAATCTTCCCCTTCCCGCTGCAGGGTTCCTGAGATTGCAGTTGTGCTTGTGCCTCATCAATAGCGTGGTTTTGATTGTTGCTGCATAGGTTTGACGAAACAGGACTGAGCCTGAAGGGAGAGAACAACTGAGCACGAGATGCTCTTCTGGAAAAACTTGGCAGGGGGGAAAGCACAAGCAGAAGATTTTCTTAATTTAGGTGCCACCCTTAATTCTTCCTGCAAATAAGATAAAATTGATAGTGACTGTTGCATGTGTTCTTCTGTTATTGAAGCAGCCTTTCTACTTTTTTTTGTGTGTGTGTGTTTGTGTGTGTATGTATGTATTTCTAGGATTCAAGTTTGATTGCATCATCCAGACAGGATACAAAATATTTTCTCAAACAAGTTAGATGGTTAATTTGTGATACTTTTAGAAATGCAGAGCTCAGCCCAAGATGTCATCTAGTCATCTTTTGCTGATAATCAATTATCTAGTTTATTATTATTTAGTTATCTTAGGATCATAAAAAATGAGAGCAAAGTTGAAAAGCCAATTAACAAATTTTGTAATATTCAAGGATGCCAACATCCAACAAAGGAAAGCCGTTATTCAGTTTTTCTCAGTGTAAAGGAGCTTTGTGTTATAATTTGTAAGAGAAATGTATCCGCTTAGGAAGACAGCATCTAATAAACCTTTTTTCCCTCTTATAGGGAAGATCATCGGAGAGTTGCCTTCAAGCATGACATGAGTAACAACTGCCTTCCTTCACAAGAAAAGTTTCTCCGTGTCCTAACTTTTCTGTGGCTAAAGCAATGTCCTAGATATTTATCTGTTTGTTCTTGTGTATCCGTACTTCACTACCTTTTGCTAATGTTCTTAAAGTTTTTTAATGCAACTTTTTTCATAATTGTCACCATTGTTACTGCACTGTGCTAACTATACAAATGTTAGTTGAGAAGGTTACATTTTAGAAAAGAAAAACACATGAATTTTTACCAAATGACTTATTCCTATCTTGGTAAACTGTTACACTGGAATGATAGTAAAAACTATTTGGTTTTTTTCCAAAATAAAACACCCAAAAAGTGAATTGTTAAAGTATAAAACTAAATGCTGTTAGTACTGAAGTAATGTTCTCAGGGGGAATTTTGCTTCCATTAGCAAGACCCGGAACCAACTACAGCTTTTTTCAAGTGCATCTAAGTCCATAAATGACACATATTAGGAACTGCTGGACACAATGCATAGCACAGGCTTGATTCTAATGTGTAATACTTCTCCTAATTTGTATTTGTAAAGGTACTGCCATGGTGGAATTTCCCTCACGTGTTTAAAATGTGACCAGACAGACACTAAAAATCCATGAACACCCAAAGATAGTTGCATGCATAATTGTCAAGGTTTGCAATACACAAAACTTACTAAAATGTGCTTGGTCATTTGCCTTCAGTTTTTTATAGGGCACTTTTACAAGGACAACTAACTTTTTTGATAGGTTTTTAATTTTGACTACTTTCTATTGTTTGTATTAATCTTTTAGATGTTTGGAAATAAAATTCCTTTCCCTACTGTCTTTGAACTCATTGTTTAATGGTAACAAAGAACAGATATTGTAAGGAAGAGGATGCTTTGATTTTGCAGTGGGAGGGGTGGCCTCAACCTATTTGGCTTTTTGGGAAGAGAAGGTTGCTGTTGGATTTTTAGAAAATGTGTCTTATTAATAGAAAAATCCTATTTATAGCTATTTACCATTTTTGTGGTAAATAGTAAAAATGTTATCAGGCTCACACATTTTGAAACTGTAAGGAAGAAGTTTGCAATCTGAGTATTTAATTTTCACTAATATTAACTGAAATGGGGCAGTTCAGTCTTTGTCAAAGATATTCATGCTTGCTGTCCTGCAGGAAGACACTGAAATGAGAGTCATAATACTGCCAATATGTATTGTGCCTCTAAAGACAGAAGAGAATGTCCTTCCTTAAGAGCTTTTCTTCGCTCTGGCTTCCTTTCATTGTAGGCTATTAGAATATGGCAGCTTTTCTTTTAGTACTCGACACATGCACACACTGCGGAAGTCTGGAGGAAGCATGGTTATTTTTACTTGCACAGAGGTGATCAGAGGCTCAGACTGAGGTCAAAATGCTCAAGTCAGGGAGGGAGGGAGAGGGATGAGAGTATGCATCAAATGCCTTTGAAGAGCCAGCATCTGGCTGCTGGCCACTCCCTCCGAGGCAAGCCCTTCACATTTCTTTTACCTCCCACAATAAAACCTCCCCACATCTGTTTCTGTCCCCAGGCTGCTGCTTTCCTGCTTAGCGTCCTCACTTGGAGCTTGGGTTCTGGAGTGGCTGCTGAGCTGGCATAAGGAGCTGCCAAATGATAGTGTGCCGGAGAGAGCAGCCGCTGCTAGCCAGCCAGTCAACTGCTGTTGTCTCTTGGCTGCCCTGCTCAACTCCATGTGGTGTCTTTCAGCTGGAGCACGACAGTCAACATGTGTCAGAGGAGCAGCACTGTGTGAGCATACTGCAGGTCCTGACTGCATCCATGTCTCGCACCAGCAGCAGATAGAAAGACGTGCACAGCAGTTGTGAGATGGATTGAGAGTGCTCCACCCTGGTGTACCTGTGATCGTGGTGGTTATTCTGCAGTCCCACAGGAGGAAGACACGGATTCCAGTCTTTTCAGAGGAGTGTGCTTGCTGCACCCCTCTGCTCTCAGGGCATTGTGCCCACAATAAAGCAAATTAAGTGAATGCACACATCTGTATGCCAAGTGTGTCGCGTGAGCCACAAGGCTCCCTTTTCTCACTGGCATCTCTCACAGCCCATCAGCAAGGCTCTTCTCCATCTGCCAGTGCCACCTGCCTGGTCAGTAAGCAGTTTACAAATTTGATCCAAGAACTGAGTGTCCCTACCCGCTGATGGAGGACTGGTGATTAGTTTTTGTATTGCATCTTTTTCTCTGAGAATTAGTTGCTTCCTAATTCTTCTTAGTTACAGATGATTGGGGGGAGGGGGGGGGGAAGTGCATCTTTATAGTGCAATAGTAATTTTCCTCCACATTAAACAGATAGGAGGAGGGAGAAGAATGTCGTGTGATAAATTTGTCAATGTGTACATATCTGTGAGAGATTGAAAGTCAAATACAGTAAAAAACAACTGGTCATTGCAAGCCCTTTTCCTTATTTTCCACTCTTGCCAGTAACTAACTGTACACTGACATTTTTCCTACCTAATGGAAACTTAATGCAGACAGGACTTTAATTTTCTTTACTTATTTAATGTAGGCAACACGTCTTTGTTTTCGAAGTGATCTATACATTATCTGAGCTAGTCTTCCATGACTGTTCACGTGGAAGTTCTAGTGTTGGCCTTTCCCTGTGGGAAAGGAGGACATAAATACATAGCTTGGCAGTGGCAGCTATAATTTTCTCCACTGTGGTCATCTGTGACCGAGACTTTGGAGAGCTGCACTCTTAAAAGAACAGATTCCTGGGCCTGGCAATCTGGGAGACAGTTCTGAAAAACAGAGCCAAACCCATGATGCAAAGAGATGGAAAATGGTTAGGTCAAGTGACCACAAAAATGGGCCAGAAATAGTAAGCAAACTGCAATTTTTATTTAAGTCTTTCTCATATTTTGGGCAAAATAGGGAAACACTGGCTTGTTTACAATTCTACTAAAAGTCTTTTTATCTTACACTTGAAAGGTGTTTTCTAAATTCTTGCAAACAATTTGTGTACAAATAATTAGGGGATATTACTGTGAACTAAAATTGCTATTAGTGCTGTCATCATAGCTTTTAGGAATTCTAAGCTAAAAATCAGCACTCCATCTTCCCTGAAAGACCAAAGCTTTCTCCCCTAAGTGCTGGTTTTATTTATCCAAATAGTGAATATGCACTTAATGAAGGCTCAATGTCAAGAAAGTATTTTACTACAAGCGTAAACCATAAACTTGGGATTTTTTTTCCTTTCTCTTATTGCATCAAACTTAAAAAGATTCGTGAGTTTGAAAACTGAATTCTCTCAGCTGAAGGCGACTGAACAGACAGTGACATTCTGGAGCTGGCAGGCATGCCTGTGCAAAAACCGTGTATGCATTCCTGCAGCAGAATGGAGTTACTGCCTACCATTGCTCCCACACATATTTCTAGTTTTGTTGCCAAATCTTTTGATGGAAAGTGAGGGTTCGAGTAGTCTTCTATCCTCTCTCTTCTGTAGCTTGCAATTGAGATGATACCTTTTTTTTCTCTTACCCTTTCCAGCTGTAGCCTACAATATCTGGCACTGCCTCCCAGATGACTCTCATTTCCCTACTTACCGATGCACTGCAGCAGGCTGAAAAATGTGGATGCCAACAAATGGCCTCCACCAGATTATGCAGAGAGCTGGGGTCACAGCTTAGTTCTCTGAATCAAATCTATGAGAATCCTAAACTTCAACACATCTTTCACATGTTGTCCATAAAACAAATAGGTTGTTTCTGTGACTCAATTATGATTAAAGGCAGTGCAGGAACTCATCACATGGTTTCTAACAGAGCTGTCAGAAGGAAAGAAGTGGAACTGAGCCCAAGGGACAAATACAAAGGGTCACAGCTGTTAAGTGCAAGAAAGATCTAAGACTTTATGAGCAGCCTTGAGATTCCGGCAGATCTAGTCCATCTTTAAGTTTGGAAAGCTGCACGCTCAGGGAGTGAACATAGGTGCCTTGAAAACTCTATAAGCTTCAGTGTCTGGTTTTATTTCATTCATATTTTATTTTTTTGCATAAAGAATGATAAAGTAACTTTATATCACCCATGAGAACAAAGAGAGAAGCAGTAATTCTCCAGGAATTTTATTAGGAACTAGTTTGTTTAGTAAAATTTTAAAAACATACAAAATAATCCTGAATTACTAAGCTTTCCCAAACCCTAATTTCTCTCTAAAAATGAACAAAAATTTGAATTTAATCTATTTCTCTTCAAAGAGCTTAAGAATTTAAAAAAGTATGTGTAGTATGCAAATCCCCATTCCTTTCAAAAGAATTTAAGACGTGTTTGTCCATCACTTCTGCCAGGGACTCTTTCATATGTCAATCTCCTTTTTTTGAACTCTGGTATTTCTGCAAATCCTGAATCTGGAAAAGAAGTGGAAGGAAAATATACGTTTGATAAACTACAAATACAACATGTATGCAGATTTAACTATGTATTTCTTAGAAGAAGTAACAGACTTCAGCTTTAACCAGTACGCTCTGTATGAAAAGTATCAAGCGCCATAAAATTAAATGTGTACAGATTAATATTAACTACTACTTACTACTACTACTGATCAGTTTTATGCATATCATCCTGTAATAATAATACAGGACCTGATACACAAAACAACTACATCAACCTGCACTATGCTTAACCACAATATTTCAGTAAAGATTTTAATGCTTATTTCTGTTTCATTAATATTACTCAGTACTATTCAGTAATTGTGAAAGTTAATTCTTTTTAACCAGAGACATGTCCGTGTTTCTAAGTTGTTCAAAAAAGCTACTTACATTCTTAAGATTCAAGTATTTTTACAATAAAATATTTGAGAAGTTTCTTATTCAAAATAAGTTACTGTAAGAAAAGTCTGTTTAGTCTTTACAAAAAGCATTGTCAGAAAACTTTAACACTGTTAATCTGTTCCAGTGGAAATACTGGCTTGGCATATTGGCATTAATTTTTTGTGGTTTAACGAAAGTTTGATCTGAAGCCTGAAGAAATCCCTGGGGGTTCCCAGTGTGTCTTTTTAACTTGACTCTGTATGCATTTCTTAAATTTGGGACTTCAGAAGCCTTTCACTGTATTAAGGTATTTTTTTGCATTAGCATGCACGACTATTTAGTATACTTATTTTTCCCCTGGCTAGTGAATAAAAAAGTAAAATAAGCCTATTCTTCCAAAATGTAAAGCAAAAATAACTTTTCCTTTTTTGATTTGATTCAGATTTAAGTATACCTTTGGCCTGAGGGGCAAGAGTATTACAGAAAGCTTATCAGTCGGAGATCACAGTGTTTTCAGAATACTGTAAAATGTGGTAGCAGAAGAATCTGCCCTGATGTCTACTGAAACTATTGTATTTAGAATATTATACTACCAGTGCCAGCTACAGGTTACTGAAATGCTGTTGACTACCCAGCAATACTCCAGGTCTCAATTTTAATCCCAATGGAGAGGCAACAGGTCTGTTCAGAGTTTCTGTATGAACATTTTAATTTACATAGGCTGAAAATTAAAAGCAGTTCACCATATCCAATTAACTTTCCCTCTCTTTCCTTCCATAATTGCCTTAAGCAGCCCATGAAACATAATCATATCAATGAGTTACTTTTGTTTTCATGAATGAGTCTGACCTAATTAGTGAGAGCGTTTAATGCTGTGCTGACCTTGCTATACCACCAAGACATTTAAGGACAGGCAGCAGAAGAGAAAACATAAATTAAATCATCTGTACTAGGAATTAGGCACTTTATTTAAGAAGCTTAATCTTGGATTTTTAAAGAATGTGGTACCTCACCTATAGGGAAGGAGCAGAATTAAAAAAAATACCACAATATACGATACAGCAATAATTAGTGTGACGGGGATTATTGATGCTTTCTTACTTTTAAGAATCCTTGGATACATATTATGGCTTATCAAAAAAGGTCTCAAGCTAACTATATTTGAGGAAGTAAACCAGGGATAAGAAAACCACAAAAAAAGAGAAGCCTGAAGCTTTTATATAAGGACTGTACACACCTTCGGGGTAAACAAAGTTTTGAAGTACACACTATACCATCTATTTGAAGAAATATGCTTTGGAATGATTTCAAGATGGAGAGTTTAGCCCTGGAGACATTAGCTTTTTTAGCTAAAATATTCCAAGAATAAGGGAACTCTATGAAACAAACTTAGAAAGTTGTCAGGGTGAAATTCTTACTCCATTAATGCCAACAGCAAAACGCAGCCATTAGTAGTATCTAAATTTCACTCTCTGAATTTGCTGAATCTACTTTTTGTCCTTTAGAGAAAATACTT
>WAAD01033690.1:25338-42685 GCA_013389945.1 Fregata magnificens
AAAAAGCCTAGAACTTTAGGAGTATGAGAAACAAGAAGAAAACAGTGTAATTTAATGTAAAGATAAGCAAACCTTAGATGGCAAGACAGAAAGCCAGGATTTGTCCAACCACTCATGAGGACTGATATTAGATTCTATCAAAATGTTGTCAGCAATCTGACGAATTACCAGTGCTGTCTCTTCAATCCCTGGCGTAAGAACTACCTAAAAGTGATACATAATATTTTTGGTTAAAACTTACACTTAGGAATGTCTTAATTTGCTACAGTAGTTAAATGGGAAAGCTTAAAGGTGACCCTGAACACAACAGCTGGTAATGTGGAGTAATTAAACCTGATCCATGCTCATCATGCGGGGGAACTCTCACCTCTGACCATTAGCCTGGCTGCAAATTACACTCCTTATTTATGCAAATCCTATGTACATGGGATTAGTTTATCCTATAGGTCTTTTATATGTGATCAAGTTTATGGGTGAAATATGAGTTCCTAATAAAACAGGTAATTCTGAGATGCCTCATATAGTTTAAGAAGACGTGTAACACTTCGAAGGTGTAAGTAATTTCCACATGAACTACACTGCTGAGTACCTGGAATGAAAAAAGCTTTGTCCTCTCTTTAACCTTCATTTAACCAGATAAATTTGAAACAAATTTTAATATGCAAATAAGTAAAAAATTGCCTAAAAAGATGTTACTTCTTGCAAAAGAAATAAGTTACAGACATTAACTTGGTAAGCCGAATGAAACTTTGGCCCCATTTTTAATGTTGATTATTCTAGATACTGCATTTTCTGATTTATAATGAAAAAAGCTAATTTATCTTGCCACATAAAAACAAAATGCAAGCTAGCTGACAGCAGAGAAAATGACACTTTCTTTTCTTCTACTACATTAGTAACATAATCTGAAACTTCAAAATAAGACATAAGCAGTATTAATACACATTCTAGTAATTTATAAAATTAAAGGTACAATCTCATTTTTTGTCTCCTAGTCATAAAAACACTTCAGCTGCTATTCAAATCTGATTCAGTTCGTGCTGGATTCAACACAGTCTTTTCACTGACTTCAGCAGCACTGAATTAAGTTCCTCTCTCTTATTTTAGTAATTTTCAGCTATTTTATGTTTTTGATGTAGAATGCATACTTGATTAAGCACTTTAGAAATATCATATAGTGAGAATAAAACAGAAAGGTTATTACCAAAAAAATTACCTTCACTTCAAAGTCTTCTGACTTCTGTGTAAGTTCAATTAGAGTGGCATAAATTAAGACAAGGTTAAGCAGAGTATCTCCCCTGAGACTGTATCTATAAAACAGTTTCATTGGACTGTTAATATTTAATATGCACATGTAATAATTCCAAAATGTTTGTTTTGTGTGTTAATAAATGCCTGTTTCATTTCCTGGAATTCAGAATACTAGTACAGTTTGAACATTAATATCTGTGAAAGGACAACTAGGACACATTAAGTGGCTGAGTGCTGTGAGGAAGAAAATGGAGTCAGCCCACAGCAAAAGCAAGCCTGGCCTGAAGCAAAAGGACTGGATCAGGGTCAGTCACTGGAGAAAAATCATACAGAGAGGAAAGGTGATGCATGGAAAATTTACCACTTGCTCATAGAAAAAAATCTCCCAGTAGGTAATAAAGGAATGCTTATGAACTATATCAACAACAGCTGTGCTTCCATAGGAAAAGGAGAACTACTGATGGATTGGAAGAACACTCGAAGAATGTCTCCCTATTGCAAATGATATGCAGTGATGCTAACACAGTAATTCATAACCATGTATTTGTAGGGGTTAATTTTCTTCAAACAGTTATAAAGAATAATTCCAGTGGTTAATATCCTTAGCCTTGTGAAATTTTGGGACCTGTTGATTTGAAATAGACCTCACGTTAGCATTACCTGTTATTTTATAACAACTATTTCTTTATCTCTTGTGTAAGACTAAAAAGATCCTAACACATGACAAACATTTTTGCTAACTTTTTTTGGGGTCTCGAGTGATCACTGCTAGTTCTATCATTCCACTGAGTTTTTCAGTAGGAGCATGACAACACTGTAGCTAAGTGAAATGTCCAAAGCACACTAGAAATATGAGCTTACAATATTCATATTGTTCTAAGAGAAATGTGTTCCTACAGAGAAATTCAAAGAACAAAGAGTGTTAGCTTGTTCTAATAAGCAGCTTCCTTTAGTGATAAGTTTGTTTTAAAAATACCAAGATAACAAAAGAATTTCATAACTTACTCTAAACTCAGTCTTTGTCTGGAATAGAAAACAATCCAACAGCAAGTATATTGGAGTGATAATGCCATCAGCTTTGATATTACATTGTCACAGGACTTCTCATAACTTAGTTCTTCCATACTCTACCATAAAATTAATATAAAAAGTAAAAACTAGACAAATATATTACCATGGCTGTCACAAGCTTTTAATGTGCATCGCTGTATTATGCAGAAGTTAGAGCAAACATAAATACAGCTAAATAATATAGGTATTAAAGACACATCTGGGAGATATTAAAGACACATCTGGGAGCCAGGAAAACTAGGTTGTATTCCCAACTTTAATTTTGTTTGTCCTTTAAAAAGCTGATTCACTGCCTCATGCCTCTTTTTCCCTCCTGTAAAAAGGAAACACTGCTCCTAACTTTTTAGGATGTTCTTAAGATTTTTGAGAACTTTAGTAAAGCAAAATACTGTTATAAACCTCTGAAGTACTTACTTAACCTACACAACTCATATTATACCTACACTGAACATATAAAGTACAACATTGCTAATTGCAATAGCATTTGCAGTAGCATGTAGGAATGTCTGTGTTGTGCTTGCAATACTAATTCATTATTTTATTCTTTATCTATCTTTCAGTAGCAGTTCTTCTACCTGTAAAGTCATCTGTCTTGCTGCATACCAGAATTTAACTATTATGCTATCATCTAAACTATTACTTTTTATTAAAAAAGTAGGACAAATTATTCTGTAGACTAATTCAGGTAACTATCTGAAAAGGGAGGAATTAACATGCACACTGGTAAGAGAATATAGTCACATATACATTTAATGGGTTATTACAATATTCTTTTATACAATCCTATTTTCAAGTATGCATCCTTTAACTATATTAAATACAATCCAATCTCAGGTCAGATGTTACACTTTTGTGAAGAAATGTAGATACAGACATGAGAACATTTTAAACTAGTCAAACTGGCACAGACAGAATTTTGGAGTTAATGAATTTAGAAATCATTGGCGTCATGAGACAATGCATGAATTAAGTATGATTACGAGGAAGAAAAGATACATCAGAAGGCTGCAGATATGGCCTAGAAGTGACCAGCGCATAACAGAATTTGGACACACTAGTTTCATTTTGTACCTGCAAAAAGATAGCAGTACATTCATCTATCGTCAACACCACATATCGATCTGTATTTCCAAAGAGCCTTAGGGAGTAACTACTGCTTCTTTCAACAAAGGTAATGCTGTACCTGAAGAAGTCAAATTATTTTATTAAATCTCAGTTAAGTAAAATAATATGATTTTCTTAAAGGAAATGAATAACATACATTTCTGAATACAATTTTTTAAATTACACAGTCTTTTCATACCTTGATCTTTCTCAAATGCTCAAGTTCACTTTAAGACACATTTCGAAGAATACACATCAATGTAACAGCGACTTAATGAAATCTTACTAGATTAATTCAATTATGTTGCTAACCACACCAAATATGACCTTGATATAGAGCCTTTGAGTTCAGAAAAAAAAGACGTAATACACAAACTAAGATAGATAAATCAAGAAAATATCATAGAATCATAGAATCATTAAGGTTGGAAAAGACCTCTAAGATCATCAAGTCCAACCATCAACTAACACCACCATGCCTCCTAAACCAGGCCCTGGAGTGCCACGTCTACACCTTTTTTGAACGCCTCCAGGGTTGACGACTCCACCACCTCTCTGGGCAGCCTGTTCCAATGCCTAACCACTCTTTCAGTAAAGAAATTCTTCCTGATGTCCAATTTAAACCTCCTCTGACGCAACTTGAGGCCATTCCCTCTCGTCCTGTCGCTAGTTTCTTGGGAGAAGAGTCCAACACCTGCTTCACTACAACCTCCCTTCAGGTAGTTGTAGAGACCGAGAAGGTCTCTCAGCCTCCTCTTCTCCAAGCTAAACAGCCCCAGTTCTCTCAGCCGCTCCTCATAAGACTTGTTTTCTAGACCCTTCACCAGCCTCGTTGCCCTTCTCTGGACACGCTCCAGCACCTCAGTGTCCTTCTTGTACTGAGGGGCCCAAAACTGAACACAGTACTCGAGGTGCGGCCTCACCAGTGCCGAGTACAGGGGCACGATCACTTCCCTACTCCTGCTGGTCACACTATTCCTGATACAAGCCAGGATGCTGTTGGCTTTCTTGGCCACCTGGGCACACTGCCGGCTCATGTTCAGCCGGCTGTCGACCAGCACCCCCAGGTCCTTTTCTGCCGGGCAGCTCTCCAGCCACTCTTCCCCAAGCCTGTAGCGTTGCATGGGGTTGTTGTGACCAAAGTGCAGGACCCGGCACTTGGCCTTGTTGAACCTCATACAATTGGCCTCGGCCCATCGATCCAGCCTGTCCAGATCCCTCTGCAGGACCTTCCTTCCCTCGAGCAAATCGACACTCCTGCCCAGCTTGGTATCATCTGCAAACTTGCTGAGGGTGCACTCAATCCCCTCATCCAGATCATTGATGAAGACGTTAAACAAAACCGGCTCCAGAACTCAGCCCTGGGGAACACCGCTCATGACCGGCCACCAACTGGATTTCACTCCATTCATCACCACTCTCTGGGCTCGGCCATCCAGCCAGTTTTTTACCCAGCAAAGTGTATGCCCATCCAAGCCGTGAGCTGCCAGCTTCTCCAGGAGAATGCCGTGGGAGACCGTGTCAAAGGCCTTACTAAAGTCCAGGTAGACAACATCCACAGTAGTACTTAGATACTCCTTTTGAGTAGTTAAATGTATATTGTATTTTTCTTCCTTTCATGATTGTGCAGCACAGGGAAAGCAAACTGAGAGAAAACTCGCTGACTGCCATTGGTATGATCCTAAATTTTTCTGAGTGAACAAGAACTACCAGCAGCACAGCCTCTTGTTACCAGCTGTGTTAGCAAAGACTCACTGAATGAACATCACATGCTTAGGGCTTTCGGAGAGTCTTGGCTGACTAAGGGGGGAAGCTGAGAAGAGACAATCATCACACTACTTGGCCTTATCCCTAGGAAACACAAGAGACCTAAACCTGAACCTGCCGGCAGTAAGTCCTCTAGAAACTTGTTTGGATGGTGTATTCAGACCATTCAGAAAAAGGTGAACTATAAGGTTTTCTGAAACTGTATAGTCTTTGCTTACCTATTTAATTACTTCATCAGTGCTAAAAGCAGCTAGTGAGAAAGTACCAAAAAGCATTCCTGGCTATTTAGCTTATGGCCAGGCTGAACAGAGAATTTGAACAGGTCAGAATTTAAAAGTGCATGTCAAATTAAATGTTCAAATTTTAAATGTCAAACTTTTTTTTTTTTCCCTATTGAACTGTAATTAGACACAGCCCAAAAATGGCTTCACAGCTGACTCGAGGATACAGCAAGGATCAAAACTGGCACATCTCTTCAGCAACATGGTGAAATCAACCATCTGTATCTCTGGCACTATGTTTAAGAGATGCTGCTGCTCTGTCCCGTTTCTTTCTTTTTTTTCCTCCCCATGACAAAAGGTACTTTTATCAGGTATTTATTATTGTGAAAGCAAAATGCAAGAAAATTATGTCAAAGAAAATAATGCACATGTGCAATGATTTATAAACATGAAAATTTTTGTACAGGTTAAAGAGTATTCAAAATTAATTGAATATTGGATCTCAATTTTACAAATAAAGTAGTTTTTGTTTTTAACTTAGCCTCTCCCAAAAGCTCTGATGCATCAGAAAATGAGACTCTTTACTGTTTTTTTGGCATAGCTCTGGTAGTTAAAAACCAAAGAATCCAAAAGCAATTTTTATGAAGAATTAAATGCAAAGTCTTCCAAGCACCAAGAAGCACTAAAGCAAAAAATGTTTTGGGGTAATGTTATGATTTTCAGGGAAAAGTAGGCAATTTAAAAGATTGTTTTGATTAAAAGTACCACCTCATTATTAAAATAAACAAATCGGCCAATTCCATTCTGGTTGACATCTGTGTGAATCAATAGAATTAAGCTATCAACTTCAGCAGAAAAATTATCTTCTTGTCTCTTAAAATGCTACTAGTGTAATTGCAGTAATGTACCTGATAGCCAAGTAGATGGCTACTACATGATATAGTAGGACAAGATACATGTCCTGGAAAACTGAAAATAAATAGTCTATAAGATTAAATAGGTTATTTTCACTCACTTGGATTCCAAAAGCTGAAGAATATCTGGCATATTAAGAAGACCTTCAGTTGTCAGAAACACATATGGAATCTGTACCTCCAGAAGAAAGGAACCGCACTGATTCCCTGAAACATATTGTATATGTAAGATAATAGTTTCATAAGCAAAAAACTAAAGATACATTTAGGTATTTAAACAGACATATATTTTAAAAATGCAGCTTTTATTCATCCCCATTAAAATGCTTCCATTATATTCTTTTTTTTCCAAAAGTAAACTCTTCTGAACCTCTTTGAAATTAAGCTTTAATTTATATTACTTTAGATCTACAGCAACATTCGCTTAGGATGAGGAAGGGTGGATACAGCTTGTAGTGACTGTAAACAACCTGGGAACTTGGCACAAGTCTCTTATCAACCAACCTTTACTACTACATTCCAGCCAAAACTAAGCTCGCACCCTGAGAAAAACACCTTCCTATCTTGCTGTATAGATAAACCAGCTCTGTTTGCTTAGCTTTAGCCTTCATAACTTATTACTCATTCTCTTCCACAGGCACATGAATTAGCATTTTACGGAACAGAAAATGCTTTCCTTTCATATGCCACGGAACAGAAAATGCTTTCCTTTCATATGCCAGCCCAATTTTTGATTACAATTCTGGAAAGCACTTACCCATTTGTATTGCTTCAGGGAGGGTGGTTTTAAAAGTCATGTAAGTAACATTCAGATTTTTGCACAGATTTTTCCAGCAAGAGTTTTCAGAATAATCATATTCCATGACTAATGAGAAGTGTGTCCAAGGGAAGTCAGCTCCAATTTGCTGATTATGTACAATAACACAGGAATATCTACTAAGGCTTAAAAAACCAACAAAATATTAATAAAATTAAGTTCAGGTAGAATTACCTTCAGAACAAAATAAACACATTTTTACTTTGAAAAATTATCACTGTTTAAAGTCAGTTTACAAAAAGGTATTGACCCTTCCTGAACTTAAAACTGTAATTTCTTTAAAAATTAATTTAAAAATAAAAAGCTGTACTTCCCCCCCTCCAATTATCTACTTGAAGTATTCGTATTTTCCTGCAATGTCATAATTTGTCATTATTTCTCCTATGCCCTCCCCCCTCACCTTTTTCTAAAACATATAAACAAACATGGTTTTCTACACATTTTTCTAAACAAGTTTTTCTAAAACGTGCAAAACAAAACAAAAAGTTAAAAGCATGCAATTGCATGTTTTCTAAAAGTTCCTCTGAGCCTCAGAACTAGGCATTTTACTACAGTATGGACAAAATTCCCCCCTCCCAGAATGAAGCTGTAGGTCTATATTCTGAAATTTTTACTCTAGACTGGAAAGTCCCATGGAAGTGAACAAAAGTAAAAAAAGTTTCACTGATGTTAGTCCTGAGTAAAGACATTGTTCTCAAAAATCAAGAAGTTAACTTACTTGCTTATGATGTCTTTACAACCTAAAAAGGTTCCTTTTTTCTCAGAATTCAAATCCATAGCTTTTAAACCTGCATAAAAGGAATTAAAGCCTTAATCAAACAAATGAGCCTCTGCGGGTATGAATCAATGCACAGCAGTAAGCATCAAATGTGGAACAAAACAGGATATTAAAATTTTATGTATTTAATTGTCTGTCTTGATGAAGTCCTACACAATTTCAGTTTGTATTGCACTGGTGGGTCTAATGATTTAGAAACTTCAATTTTTGAATCCAAGGAAGAAGTAATGAGAACAAGTTTCATGACTTACAAACTCACAACCCAGTTACCCTAAAATGAAAAATTAAAGGCTAGTGCAAAAGGAAGCATCTTTGCCCGTTTATCATTTAAATTCTTTTACACTTTCTGTACACCTTAAGTTTTACAGGTATGACTGGAAGATGTAGCTAAAAAAGGATATTTGTATAACAAAAATGCCTCTCTTCAAAAGTTTAGTTAGTTGGATTGACCTGTGTTTGCAACCAAGTCTTAAGATCTGAAAACAAATAAAATAATTTTCATTAATTATTATTAGTAGTAAAAGCATTGTGAAGATGCCTCCTCCCTTTCAAAACATTCTAAAAGACAGCCTTTCTTCTTTTAAGAGCACAGGAAATTTATTTTTAAAGGCAAAAGAACAATACAATACGTGACACTGTTGATAAGGTTCAAGCAAGAAGGAGTTACAAAAATGGGTTTTGAAAAGCAATATGAAAGGAATCAGTGGCTTGCTCTAAACATAAGTACAGGCTCAAATAACAATCTTCCTGAAACATGTTTGTTTCACCAGCTGAATCTGCAATGTTGAACAAGCTTGTACAAAAATTACTCACAGGTAAGACGATGAATTGATGAAAGTGTTGCTTGTATCAGTGAGGGGCTGGGATATTGGAAACAGTATTTTTTTTTCCTTGAGTTTAATAGATTGCTGCAGTTTATGCTTACATACTTAGCAAATTAGCAAACAGGGTCAGCAACTGATGGCTAAGGAAAATCATGATCTGTACCTAACTACTCATTTAAGGTTTTGTGCTAGGGAGCTTAGTTAAGACTTCTAAATTCTAACTGCTCTTGCTAAGCTTGCAAGGAAGAAAACTTGTGACCACTGATCAGCTAAAAATGGTGAGACAATCTGACCAAGACAACAGATGCAATTATAATTAGGCAATGGGCTGCCCACATCTCCTCTGTGTTCTCTTAAATAAATCTTCGACTTGACAGATGAACTATCATTCTCTTGCAACAGAAAACACCATACCAGAACTCTTAATCAGGGGAAAATAACATTACAGGAAGGAAAAAAGGCTGATGGAAGAGTTAGGAAACAGAAAACATTGAGAAAAATATGTAGAAAGGTTCCTGATGAGGAGAAAAGGGAGAAACACCTGCAAAAAGCATACAAACAGAAATGCAGCGAAGCACAGAATAACAGCCACTTTTTCTTTTAAAAATACACATTAAAATAATTCTTTACCTTCTACTGTAGATAAAGTGCGAATGAGGGCAGCTTTTTCTCTCTCTGAGTCCATCCTTGTTATGATTAGTATCTGGAAGAAGACAAGTAAAAGAAACTCTAGTACTGTAAAAAAAATTGTTCTTTCAGCCTGCATACATNTATCCTATTGCTGGTCGCCAGAGAGAGTAGATCAGCACCTCCCCTTCTGCTGCCCCCCTTGAGGAAGTTGTAGACTGTGATGAGGGCACCCCGCAGCCTTCTCTTCTCCAAGCTGAACACACCAAATGACCCCAGCCACTCCTTGTAAGTCTCGCCCTCGAGACCTTTCACCATCTTGGTCACCCTCCTCTGGACACTCTCTCATAGTCTGATGTCCTTCTGATATTGAGGTGCCCAAAACTGCACACAGAACTCGAGGTGGGGCTGCACCAGTCCAGTGTAGGGTGGGACAATCACCTCCCTTGAAGAGCTAGCTGTGCTGTGCTTGATGCACCCTAGGACACGATTGGCCCTTTTGGCTGCCAGGGCACACTGGTAACTCATGTTCAACTTGCCATCAACCCAAACCCCCAGGTCTCTTCCCACAGGGCTGCTCTCCAGCCTCTTGTCCCCCAATTTGTATGTATAACCAGNGCCTCTCCTCCCCCAATTTGTATGTATAACCAGGATTACCACATCCCAGGTGGAGAATCCGGCACTTGCTCTTGTTAAATTTCATACAGTTGGTGATTGCCCAGTTCTCTAGTCTATTCAGATCTCTGTAAGGTCTCTCTACCCTCGAGGGAGTCCACAGCTCCTCATAATTTAGTATCACCAGCAAACTCACTTAATGTACATTCAGTTCCTGCATCCAGATCATTTATAAAAACATCAAAGAGCACTGGCCCTAAAACTGAGCCCTGGGGACCCCCACTGGTGACTGCCTGCCAGCCTGATGTAACCCCATTTACGATAACCCTTTGAGCCCGACGCATCACCCAACTGCTTACCCAACATATTATGGACTTGTCTAGCTGTGTGCTGGACATCTTGTCCAGAAGGACACTGTGAGATACAGTATCAAAATCTTTGCTAAAATCCCCCAAAACCACATCTACTGGCTTCCCTTGGTCAACTAGATGGGTGACCTTGTCATAAAAGGAAATTAAGTTGGTTAAGTAGGACTTTTCCCTTGTGAACCTGTGCTGGCTATGACCAATGACTGTGTTGCCTCTCAAGTATTTTTCAGCAACTCCCAGAATAACTTTCTCGATAATTTTATCAGTCACTGAAGTGAGACTGACAGGCCTGTAATTACCAGGGTCTTCCTTCTTGCCCTTCTTGAAAATTGGGACAACATTTGCCAGCTTCCAGTCAACTGAGCCCTCTCCAGACTCCCAAGACCATTGAAAAATCATGGAGAGAGATCCTGCGATGACAGTGGCCAGCTCTTTCAGTACCCTGGGATGAATCCCATTGGGCCCCATAGATTTATGCACATCCAGCTGGAGCAGCAAGTCTCAAACAGGTTTAGGGTCGGCTGGGAGTTTATTATGCCCCCAGTCACGGTCTTCCAGCACAGGGCTCCAGGAGTCGCAGGGCCTATCATCACTGTTGAAGACAGAGGCGAAGTGGCATTAAATGTGTCCACTTTATCTAAGTCCCTATTTGTGAGGTGACCAACCTCGTCAAGCAACAGACCAACGTTATCTCTGATTCTCCTTTTGCTGTTAACATATTTAATAAAGCCCTTTTTGTTGTCCTTCACAGTGCTGGCCAGCCCGAACTCTGATCAAGCTTTGGCTGCACGAATTTTTTCCCTGAAGTGGCAAACAGCATCTCTGTAGTCCTCCCGTGTTGCCTGTCCTTGCTTCCAACATCCATACACTTTCCTTTTCCACCTGAGCTCTAGAAGAAGATGCCTGCTCAGCGAAGTCAGCCTTCTGCCCTGCTTGCTTGACTTCCGACACTTTGGAATTGCCTGCTCCTGCGCTCTTAAGAGATGGTTCTTAAAAAGTGACCAGCTTTCAAGGACCGCAATACCTTCAAAACCCTATTTCCAGGGGACCTTACTAATTAGCTCCTTCAGCAGCCCGAAGTCTGCTCTCTCCATATCCAGGGTAGAAGTTTTGCTGGCAGTTTTTCTCCTATCACCAATGATTTGAAACTCAGGTGTATGTGTGCATTATTACAAGAGTTGGAGAAACAATATTATAGAAGACATCAGTATCGGAATTCAGTTTTTGGAATAAAGCTGTTCTAGAAGAAATCTTAAACTGGAATATTTGATTCAAAGTAAAAATGCTATTTAAAGATATTATCCAAAGACAATATACCACATTATTACTGTTGCACTAGACAGATTACTGTCACATTAGAGGCATTATCCCTACATAGGCAAAACTTAAACTGACGATATCTAGAATTCAGCCTGCAAAATGATGATGTACTGGAGAGAGGTACTAGATGTACTGCTGAACTAATTAGAAAGATTTTCCAGACCATAGATGGAATACACTGAAGTGTTCCTGCCAGAGATCGCTTATCTCTGAGACTCATTAAATACTGCTCAAGATGAAAACGTTGGAAAGGATTAGAATCTACCAAACTGACATAGTTTTAAAAAGAATCACTACTAGAGAAAGTGTTTACATTGTCCACCATTTCAACTGACACAAACTGAACTTGTGCTACATAATCAAAGTATGTAAAGAAGAACATGTACACACATACAGGATTTACACCATACTTTCAGACAGGACGATTTCTGAATCTTTATGCCATTGTATAGACACTTTTCATGGTGCACACAAGATAAGATTTTTAAGGAGGCATGTGGCATTGTCTAACTCTTAAGACTTACAGACACAAGATAATTATATATAAATATTAATAGTGTGTTAGATCTTGTCAGAAAAGAACTTTGGGATATTGGTCGGCCTGACAAGCTTAAGGCAAATTTCCATTTCCATATGTTAATGCACAGAACAGCCACCTGACAACCCACCGGCTCCTTTCAAAGCAGTTTTGGACAACTGCATTTTAAAATGCAGACCTGCTTTTTCACACACGATACAACAGCGTACTCATTACATGCTGCTGTGAGCTAGATGACATTTTTAGTCATGTTCTAGCTAATCATGAGTACAAAAGATAATGAAACAAAGAGTAAAGTGCAGTTTATTCTATTCCATTAGCAACTTCTTGCTTACAAAGGAAACATCCCATTATAATCCTGCATCAATAACAATTTTGGCTAATAGAAGGATAACCAGATTATCATATTTCACATCATATTAACTGATATTGATGTGATGTGATAGAACAGGAAATGGTTTATTCAATACAACTTTTACTTCTTATTAAAACTGGAATACTCCTTCTGCCTATTCTGCCTCATTGAAACCTGTCTCAATGTTAGGGAACAGTAAACAATCTGGCAATTGTGGATAAAATCATATATATTCTTATATTGCATGGGTATGTGTGCTTGACCTTAAGTTTAAGGCAAGCAAGCAAGTCAAAACTCAGGGGAGTTATAGTCAAAAATTTTAAAAATCCTATCTAGTGGAGTTCAGAAGAAAAGCAAAATTGTCACTGAGCCGACATTAAGATGACAAAGTTGCCATATGTCTCCTAGTACAGCATAATCCTAGTATCAGAAAGCAAAACGTGTTACTCTTAAGAAGAAGAAAATGATGCTGAAATCAGCTTAGAGGGTCTATTGAAGGACAGACACCAAGACAATCAACACCATTTTGTTTTGGTAGCTTCATTTCCATTTAAATTCTAAAAGGGTGTACAATAAGCTATTATATTTTTCTTCTCAGGAAAATTTAATCAAAAGATGTTCAGAGCTTTCAGTGCAACTCTTAACAGAAACAAAAGAAGAATAAAGCTCCAGGAAGTGAAGTATGGAAAGAAGTTAAAATAAATGAAAGTAAGCTTGAAGATTCGTCTTTCTTTGCTGTGTGTTCAGCAGCATAAATCCTGTTCCAAACAGTCAGGACACTTAAAAAATTATATATCTTATCCCTTCTGTTTCATTCTGTGGTAAGTATTCTGTAAGTAAATAATAAATATTGTGCAAAGGAAAATGGTGTTTTGCACTGCATGGTATCACCCAAAATATTCACATATCCAGAATAAAAAAAAAATCTTTGGGTAACTTCAATCTCCTCCACAGCTCTATCCTCCATGCCATAACCATCACTTATGGATATTTGCTTCTTAAATAATTAAAATGCCAGAAGATTGGCCTGATACATGGGTTAAGCAGAGGTCGTCTATGGATAAAAATACCCATATACTTCATGGTGTGTGTGCTCTGAGCCACACTGTACAAGTACAGAATCCTGACTTGTTCCATGATTCTCTTTGCACCAGAAGATTGAGGCCTTCAAATAAAAGGTTATAATATAATTTTCAGTAAGTGATGTGATACAATATATTTACCAGGGAAACAAAACCACCTGCAACAAGATGCAGCCCTGGCAATGTCAAAAACTCATATGCATGTTATTTCAGTCATGCAACAAGGGGACATTTGACCAAACAGAAACCTGCACTGCTCCTGATAGAGGTCTTAAACTTTATGTTACCCTTATTTAACACATACTGTGAGTTGGAAAGGTAATTATGAGACTTTCTTCCAGAAACCAACCCTTGTTGAAAGACGGTTTTATAATTATTCACATAGTTTGGACCAGTTTTGTTTGCTTAGAGAAATTGTTTACATTGTTAACCTTAACACTGTGTTCCTCTCCATAACTTTGCATCCAATTTAACATTCGACACTGAAGCTCTGTTATTTTGGGATTTGTTTCATGCTTTTTCTGGCTGCTGTACTGTACAATCTTCAACTGCCTCCAGATGTTATTCAAACAGGATTTTAAGATGTTTTTATAGATATCCTTTGCCTTGGACAAATAACCTGTTAATAAAGCAACAAAAGAAGTAACCGCAGTGACAAAGGATAATTGCCAGGGTTTGTGTTTAATCTACACATAAATTTAAAATTTATGTGAAGGTATCTTGCACAAAAAAGATGAAAATTTAATGGCTCACTAATATGGAAGGATACTATTACTACTAATCAGGTACGTAAGTGGCCTTATAAAACTGCTATACCTCCTGTAGTATCTGCTATATGACTCCAGCTAGAATTATAGAACATTGCATTCTACCGCTGCAGATACCAACAGCAGCACTGTTATATTTAACTAGCCTATATGGTTTCTAGTAAACAACAACTTTATTTATATTCCCACTGTCCAAAGCTTTACTTGTCCTGTGTTTTCACCACTCTTCATATTATCATTATTTCTCAACTCTGAATGATGCCTGTTGTATATAAATGATGAACAATGCTGGGGTTATTTGAAAATGCATAAAGAAAAAGTACATCTAAGATAACTATGTGATGAATCACACAGCACAGCACAACATCACAACAATAGTAAGGACTACAGGGCCTATTTAGTATCTGGCTCAATTTTCTAAGTTTTTTTCAGATTTTTTTTACTTGTGTAGTTTCCTGTGTTGAGGTGCTGGTGGGATCTGAAAGCACAGGTGCTGTGTAATTCTGAAATATCATCTAGGAGTGCTTTTGCTACAGTACAACAGAGGAGGAAGAACTGCTCATTTGCCTCCCTCCCATACCCCTACGTTGTTTATAGTTATTGTAGAAAAGAATTCTACTTAGGAATCTACTTATGTATTCATTCTGTATTTTTCTTCCTACTCTTTTATTGCTAGAAATATTTAAGTGAATACAAAATAACTTCTTTTCCCCACAGTTTGGTTTATGGCAGATGTTTTCCATTTTACATCAATTTTAAGGACACACCCTCCATCAAGGGATAATTCAGAGCGACCGAAGTTAGATGGGTTTCTGGGTATCATTATTCACTACTAAAAACAAACCTAGTGCTGTGTCGAAGCCACATGTTAATAGAAGATCTCGAACTGTCACCAGCAGGTGCACTAGAGCAGCATGTCTGAACAGCATGATCTCCTCCTCATCTATTTTACCTTTACAAATAGAAGACACAGGTGTGGTCTGTATAAAATTTCAGAAATCACGCTATACCTACATAATCAATTTAAAAGATCCTGGTATCTCAGAATTTTCATTAAACACACTTAAACAGACATAATCTTGAAAGGTCGGATCTGGTGGTCTTGGCAAATAGTTTATGATATACCATAACTTTTCCCATGTCATCTGACCCAGAGCAAGTGGCACACAGGGGAGTGTTTTTGAAAGCTGTGTAGGGATAGATGGTGCTTGCTGGAGGGGTAACAGTTCCCCGAGGTGTGCCATTAAATCCACACTACCTTACTGATTTTAGTAAGGCAATCCTTAAATATACATNAACCTTCTTTGAGAAGGTAAATTTGGAGGACATCTGCTTCTTCTAGGAGCCACAGAGTAAATCAAACAATTTATGGGCTACCTTTTCTGTATTATGTGCCCATTTTGAATAAATCTTCAAGGACTTGACTGAACAGGAAGGAAATACTAGTCTGAAAAAAGCAAGGCATTTTGGGGAATTGCACAAAGGGAGTGATGTAGCTCATTATCTTAAGAATGGAAATACGTGCCTGCTGCAGAATAAGCGGACTTAATAAAACACTTCAAGATGCTAAAAAACGGCTGAGGAGGATAATTAAAGAATAAATGACTACAGCTGATCAAGGAATTACTGAACAAGATGCATTACAGAAGAAAAAATTAGATAGTTCTGTGTACTGGGATCAACATAGTTTTTCATTCAAAAAGACAAGTGAAGCACTTAGGAAGGAAAAATCAAACTTATGAACACAGCATACAGAGGAATTAGCTGGCAACAGCATGGAAGACAAAGATCTTGCCACTGTTCTGTATCAAAAGACAGAAAGTGACTGTTCGTCTCTGTCGTGGTTTAAACCCAGCTGGCAACTAAATTAACCCTATCCCAGCCAAAACCAGCACATTCTCTGTCAGTGAAGGTGTTGAAACTGAAGGACTATGTCTAGTTCTTGACGCGACTCACCATAAAAACTCAGTGAGAAATACAGGTCATTTAGAAACAAAGCAAGACAGTAAGAAATCACATTTTATGATGAAAGACTGGAACATTTGGTGATATTTGGTGTAGAAAGGAAAGACCAGCAGGGGAATAATAATCTTCTAATAGATCAATACCATCATAGTAAGTGACAGTTTTCGATGTTCACTGGGGGGTTAATGAGAAAATGCATCAGCATACTCTGGAGTAAAGTGGAATGAGATTGGATATTGTGAAACTATTTAAAACCAGGAAGGCAATAAAAGAGTGAAGTAAGTTACCAGGGAGGTTTTGGAATCTCCTATACAGTCAGAAAAATATTCATTAGGAATGGATTGGATATGTTACAGTCTTCCTCATTTCTATGTTTCTATGGACCTTCCAGCAAGAAAATTCTTATCTCCTTCTGCTGCTTCTGCTGGGGACAAAATGCAAGACCTCCCTTGCACTTTTCTGTCTCTTCAGTGCAGACAGCAGTAGCTAAATCAACCTGACTTTTTTCGGTATTTTAAACCAAAAGCAAAAAGTTTTTACTGCTTTCCTTGAGCTATAGTCCAAAGATCCACCTATTTCATAGGTCAATTTTGTGTTCAACAACAGTTATTTTTGTATAACAAGGGATGGGTAAATATTATCCATTCCTCAGAAAACACTTGCCCTTAAAAGGAAGGTCCAGTAGATGACTATTTACATCATCAGTATTTCAGGCACTAAAACGTTTTCATTGATTTCGTTGCTGTAATTCTAGCAACGGGTAATATACTGCACAGCTAATCTACAAGCAAAGAGGACCCTGAAGTTTGAATAAGCATGTCACTTGGCCCAGCTCCTACTTTAGGCTACATTTCTACAGCACATAAACTGCATTTGAAAGGATATAAGTTTTATTAAATTAATCTTGAATTAAAATGCAGGCTCTTACATATTTTTTTCCTTGATCTTGAGAAGCAGTGGTAG
>WAAD01033691.1:2969-14145 GCA_013389945.1 Fregata magnificens
AAAAATTTATGAAATGCAATGGTTTATTTATATATGTGTATATCTGTACTTGTATGTGTGTGTGTGTACATGTGTATGTACTACTTATATATGCACGTTTGTGTACCCATACATAAAACACTTCAATGAGAAACAAGACAAGCTTGTGGAAGAGAAATCCATTGATGGTTACCAAGTAAACAGAAACTATGTTTGGCTAAAGAAGACCCTAACATACAAATTGATAGAGACTGTAAGGGCACTTAGGGAAAGCAACTTATATGCTTTGCCTGTCCTTCCACTCTTCCCCGAGCATTGCTTTTGGCCACTGTTGGAGACAGAATATTAGGCTAAATAGACCTTTGGGCTGACCAAGGACTGCCACTCCTATGTTATGCCCCTATGGTCAAAATTTGTATGAGGCACATAACTAAAATTGCATTAAAATTATTTCCTAATTCTTTGATGTTGATGTAAACAATTAGCAATACAATCAAGGTGATACCAAATTTTGTAAAATGTTGATGCTTTAGGTATTAAAATAAGCCAGTCTTCCCAGCGAAGGGGCTGTCATTCAGCCCCTCAGCTGAGAGTCATTCAGCATTGTCATTTCAGTTTCTTCAGACTGAATTTCTTCTCTAGTTACGTGACAAAAGTGGAGAGTATGTATATATGTAAATATGGAGAGCACTGTATTTTGTTAGCAAATAACAGATAAAATAGCAAGGCAGATTTATGATATGTGTTGAAATGTAGGTCATCTGCAGGAGTAAAATAGAAAATGGTATCACAGAAATGGCATCTTCCCTCCCAGCTTCTCTGGAGAAGAATTCAGCTGTCTCATTGTCCTCCCTTGTCCAGAGAAGCAGAAGGATTAATAGCATTTCCAAACATATTCCAAGGAATAAATTTCAGGTGCAGATTTCAATCACAAACAGAACTATGTGAAAGAAAGGACAATACATTTCCTAAATTAACACATCTGCAAGTAGGGCTTCATGGGCTGAGACGCTGAAGAAACAACTGAGCTCTCTCCTTGCCTTTACAAAATACTTGTCTTTTGATATAAATTTGCCAATAGACTGTTACAATGGTGAGGAAGTTAGTACATTTTAAATATCAACTTCTCCTTCCCTTTTATCCTGAGTAAATTCTATTCTTCTGAATGATTGTTTTCAAAACTGTGGGTACTTTGGAAAGAATGTTGGCAGAAACAATCTTTTACATGAGTCTTAATGTTCAGTACACGAAGAATTGAACTGAAGGTTTTTTTCATTTGTTTTTGTTGCTGTTAAGTGTAATGAAAACAAGGCTGGGCTTTAAAACAGGATGATTTCAAGCTAATTTGGGTGATATTATAAGGGAAAGAGTCAGAACAGAAGTATTATAATTATCTGGATGTAATCATGGAGTCCCAGATCAGTTCCTAAAGTTCCAGATCCTGCCACGGTGCTTATAGGAGCATACCATGAAGAACGCAGTAATTTCAAGTGTGGGCTGCTCTGGATCCTCGTGCAGGCTATTAGCCTGAAAAAACTAAATGCCAATTAATTTCTAAGTAAATAATTTGAATTCTACTCAATGAAAGGAGAAGCCAAACTGGTGACAGCTATTTTCAAACACTTCTTTCCTCAGAGCTGGGTGAGACTTTCCATCACAGGCCCTATTTAACAAAAAAGCTAGGCTCCATCAAAAGCTAGGCTCCTACCTCTACATTTGTCACTCAAGACACCCCTAATGTAATTCATCGCGCTCTAATGTAGATGACTTAAGTAGGTCAGAGCATTGGGCTCTAGAAGTTACTATTTCTCTCCACTGTCTTGAAAGGGAGCCTAAGATGACAAGTCGGATGTAGGCATCTATACTGTAAACACCTAGACATGTCAGATGAATCCCATGTAATGGCAGGATTTCAAATAAAATTTTTACTCTTGCAGAAAGCGTAACTTATAGCCAAATTAAAAGGAGAAGGAAACAGGCACACAGATTTTTCTTTTTCTCTGTGTCTGGCCAAAATTCAAGTCACAAAGCTCATTCCGCAGCCTCAGCAGTACTGCATCTATACTGCATCAAAATTTGTCTCATTCTCAAGAAAACTGTGTGTCCTGCGATGCATTGTAGAAAACAGCTTCCCCACTGCACTGTGGCCACTTACAGAAAAAGTGTGACAAGGAAACTGTAAGCTGGCCATGTGGGAGCCTGACCCACAGAGAAATTGCAAGACGAGAGAGAGAAACCAAAAAATCACTGTGCTTTCCTGGCAGCTCTGCCCCTTTCATTTATACTCCTTCTATTTTTAGAAGGAATATGTCAGATCTTTCTGGATTTGAACCCTCTAGCTATAACAACAGTAAGACTTGAATTTTTGAGTTTAGCTGCCTTACTTGTAGTTAACTGTATTCACTGTTCAGATCCCCAAGCTGCAGACAAATCAGTATAAATGGGGTTTGACATCTTTTATGGACCTGTGAGCAGAACCTCCATAATATTGTGACTAAATTGCAATCTTTGAATTCTTTGTCTTTTCTTAATTTTCACTTTGAAATGCACAATTCTGCTCCAGAATATTTGAAACTTTTAAACTCATAGTGCTAAACTAATTTTAGGTTGAAACAGAAAGCTCCAAGTCAGCGAGCTATGTTGTAGCTTAATTATACGGCCAGGTTGGGTGTGTGAAAATAGCCACCGCACACTGGAGAATAAATTGCTGGGTTTGGTTTTTCTTGATTTACAAGTTGCTATAAGAGGTGCATGTTCCCAGGGAGTGGTGAAAAGCAGGGGTGTGTTAAACAGGTTTAAGAACATTTTAAAGAGACACTGTCAGGTTTGAGACATAGTAGATTTGGTGTACTTCCTCCTTCCTTCCAAATAACATTTTCTGTTTCTGTGGTTACAAACAGCTGAGCTGCACCCTGCCTCTCTATTTAAGTGATACCACAAAATCCAGTGTAGCAGTTATGTGTCACACTGGTCGTTCTGTCTGCCTTTTTTTCTTTTTTTTGCCATCAGTCAGGAAATGAAACTGCCAGAACTGCTGTTCTTCGCACCCTTGGAGAGCAGAATTCACATGCCACCGAGTCCATCCAGTAAAATCTTATGGGTTGCTGTAAAAATAGCTGTGGTGAGGAAAAGCAACACTTGAGTCAAACTATTTTTCCACTCAGAGTGGTACAGAAGTTATTTGCTAGTGATACTGGGGCTGCCACTTTAAGGTCTGAAATACACCAGTCCAAAGTCTGGGCTGCAAGTTCCCAGGAACCTTGGCAAAAGTCACATGATTTTGAACCTGAATTTTCTTGTTTCTCAGAAGTTTTGCATGGAGAACGGACAGAGTTTTAAATCTTTTATACACATAGCATTGGCTTTGAGCCTTGGAGAACTACTGGGTATTTTCTCCTTCTGGGTATCCTGCTGGAACTAAGAATAATTCCAACTGAAAATGAGAGCAACCTTTCTTAAATGGATTTCACAAGAGATGACTGGAATATCCGTTTTAATCCCTTGCTTAGTATAGGAGAATAGAATTAGCAGAGCACAATATATATACAAACTTCAGCCTGCCATTATTGCAAATAACGCTGAAGTCTTTGTTTGGAAGGATTCAACCTCACTCTCTAGGGAACATTTTTAAATCACTTTTTTTTGCCTAGCTGGTAAATATGTTAGATTTTGGATCTCTCCCATGGCATTACACTAGTTACAGTGCTATCCAACATTCTGTAGAATAGAAACATTCAGCACCAAAAGGTCCAGTATTTAGTTATTTGAGAAAATACAACTTTTAAATTCCCCCTTCTCTGTGGGTAATAAGAGAGCACCATGACACACACAAAAATCATTGTTAGCCAGACCAAAACTTAGTTCACAAAAAGAACAGTGTGGGGACATGACTTGCAAGTGCCACTGTTTGGAAGAAACAGAGGAAGATGGAAGATGGAGACTGAAATCTGGAAGTAGGTAGTAAAGTAACTGAAGAAGAGCTGAAATAAAAATGGAGGAAGATGTCAAAGAGAAAATGGAAGCAAGCAGAAAAGGGTCTAGAAGGTCAAAGATGAGTCTGATCTCATATACTGACATGCAAATCCTACAGAGCTGTGCTCATGAAGGGTTTTGAGAACTGTATCCTTGTATATGAAGACTAATGTTTCCTACTGTTTTTTAAGCAATGATAGAGGTGTTTATATAAAAAATAGAACAACTCTTTCCCCAGAAATCTTCCATTTTAGAAAAACTGCAATCAAATGAAGAGACAGGATGAGCTGTGATGTTGCGTGAGAACTATGTCATGAACAATATGTGGCATGTCAACTATTCCTTCCACGTGGCTTGTGACTGGGACAGATTAACATCTGAATTATACTGCAGAAGGAGCAAATAAAGGCAAACGCACAGGATAAGGAAGGATGGTTGCTCAGCTGCAAACAAGGGAGCCAAGGGATTTGAAGGCAATGCCACCAACAAGCAGCTCTTGGAGGTTCATGCAGAAGGGCAAGTTCAGTTATAGGCTCTTAATAAAATTTTTTTCAGGGTTTTGTAAAGTCAGCCTCATAAAGAGTCAAAAGTGTAACTGCAGAGACTACCCGTTCAGGAAACACCACAGAGATTGTAATGAATCAGTATCTCTGTCATTTATCTAACTGTACAGTGCGGTGATTCAGTAAACAGGTGTTGACAACAGGTTTTGCAGTGAACAGCAAGGGTGTGGTTTCATTATCAGTTTAAACTGATCTATTACCACATTCCCACCAAAAGGAACAGTTCTGCTTTCCCTGTTCTGCCCTTGGCTATGTTCTCCCACTAGTCCCTTAGATTGCCTTGGTCAGGTCAGTAAACTGACCCTATTCAGCACAAGTCTCACAATCAAAAGAACTGAAGCAAAGTATGCAGCAAAAAAGAAAGATACAGGGCAGGGCAAGACCACCCCATAGTCATAGTGTGCTGTTGGGTGGTTTACACCAGTCAGGAAGCCAGCTCTTAAAGCTGGCTTCTTAATTTAACAACTACTGAAACAAAAGGACAGTTCACACCTCAGAATCAATATTTTAACTTCTCTGTAAATTCAATCTTATTGTTGCTAGTGATATCTCTTCACTAGAGTATTTTCCCTGCCCTAACAGCTACAGATCTTTTAATATGTGAGAAGTCTCCCCAGAATTTCAACTGAAAGGACTTGCCAACACTTAGAAGGAACCATCTATGGCCTTTCAGAGTATGTCCTAAGTTTCTTGAAGTACTGCATTAGCTTTCCTCTCATCTACAAATCATACCTTGCTCAAATCTCTACACGTATATAGATGGGAAAAGCTATTAAAAACATAATTGGGTAATATGGGTAATTTGCCAATTATTACCCATACATCCTCTTTTCTGTATGGAAGAACTTTTTCTGATCTCCACATTTGTTTTCATATTAGTGGTCTTTGATATCTTTCAGGCATTATTGGGAAGGGCAAAACTTGAGGAGGGGATTTGAGTGACAGGAAACATCATTTTAGATATTAAGGAAGTAATCTGATCTCCAAAGTAGTCAACCACTCAAAAGATAAAAAGAGATACTTTTTTATGTTTCTCCACCACTACCCCTGAAGGCAGACTGTACTAGTTTTGGCTGTGAGAGAGTTGATTTTATTCATAGTAGCTGGTATGGCGCTCTGGTTTGGATTTGTGACCAAAACAGTGTTGGTAACACAGGGATGTTTTAGATATTGCTGAGCAGTGCTTACACAAGCAAGGTCAAGGCCTTCTGTTTCTCACACTGCCGCACCAGCGAGTAGGCTGGGGGGGTGCACAAGAAGCTGGGAGGGGAAACAGCTGGAACAGCTGACCCCAACTGACCAAAGAGATGTCCAATACCATGTGATGTCATGCTCAGCAGTAAAAGCTGGGAGAAAGGAGGGAGGGGAGACATTAGGAGTTATGTTGTTTGTCTTCCCAAGTAACTGTTAGTGTGACGGAGCCCTGCTTTCCTGGAGATGGCTGAACACCTGCCTGCTGATGCAAAGTAGTGAATGAATTCCTTGTTTAGCTTTGCTTGTGCATGCAGCTTTTGCTTACCTATTAAACTGTCTTTATCTCAACCCATGAGGTTTCTCACTTTTACCCTTCCCATTGTCTCCCCCATTCCGCCATGGGGAGAGTGAGCAAACGGCTGTGTGGTGTTTAGCTGCCTGCTGGGGTTAACCCACAACACAGACTTCAATCAAATAATAGGATCAATTCATAGAATCACAGAATCACAGAATTGATGAGGTTGGAAGGGACCTCTTAAGATCATGTAGTCCAATGCCCCTGCTCAAGCACAACCAGCTAGAGTATGTTGCCCAGGATGATGTCTGGTTGGGCTTTGAATATCTGCAAGGATGGAGACTCCACAGCCTCTCTGGACAATGTATTCCAGTGCTTGACCACCCCCACAGTAAAGAAGTGTTTTCTTGTGTTCAGATGGAATTTCAGGATCTTTAATTCGTGTCCATTGCCTCTTTTCCTGTCAGTGGGCACTACTGAGAAGAGTCTGGCTGCCTCTTCTTCATTGCCTCCCTTGATGAGATCCCCCTGAGCCTTCTCTTCTCCAGGCTGAACAGTCCCAGCTCTCTCAGCCTCTCCCCATATGAAATGTGCTCCAGTCCCTTAATCATCTTTGTGGCCCTGCACTGGACTTGCTCCAGTAAGTCCATATCTTTCTTGTACTGGGGAGCCCAGAACTGGACACAGTACTCCAGATGCGCCCTCACCAGTGCTGAAGACAAGAAGGATCACCTCCCTTGACCTGCTGACAATGTTCTTACTAACATAGCCCAGGAGGCTGCTGGCCTTTTTTGCCATGAGGGTGCATTGCTGGCTCATGGTCATCTTGTTGTCCACCTCCTGGATAACTTCCACTCCAGGTACCTTCTCAGCAAAGCCACTTTCCAGCCAGTGAGCTCCCAGCATGTACTGGTGCCTGGGGTTATTCCTCCCCAGGTGTAAGACTTTGCCTTTACCCTTGTTGAAGTTGATGGGATTCCTCTCTGCCCTGTTCTCCAGCTTGTCAAGGTCCCTCTTTATGGTGGCACAACCATCTGGCACATCAACCAGTCTGCCCAGTTTTGTATCATCTGTGAACCTGCTGAAAGTGCACTCTGCTCCTTCATCCAGGTCATTAATGAAGATGGTGAATAGTAGTGGCCCCAGTATTAAACCCTGGGATACATCACTAGGTACTTCAACCATCTAAAGAATAGACCTTCCTTCTTCTTATGATGAGTGGCAGTTTCTCTTCTCCCTAAGCTGTATGTACACTACATAAATTGCTACTTCCCCAAAGGGAAGACCAAGCCACAATTAATAACTTTGAAAAGCAGCCCACGCTCACTCTGTAATTATGTGCATCTTCTCTTCATGCGACAGCGCTAACCTGTTTCCTTCCTCTTTTTCTCCCATCCTTGCCACATCCCGTCTCTGACAACCATGGTAGGTAGAAAAGATTAAGGGCTTCCTTGAAGTCTTCGTTTAATAACGAACAGGAAGGAAGGAGGTAATCACCCATACATTGGCAACTCTATAATTATAAAGTCAATGAAATGTAAACTATCTCCACTTCTGCCTTCTAATTAATTTATTGTAATTACTAAAATGTACTGATTTATCTTCATTCTTCTGTTGCAACAGAGACGACTATTAAAAAGTTTGCAAAAAGAAAGAATAGTACAAGCCCAAAAACTGAAATTCATATACAGGAGGCTGTTTAAATGTAAATATAAATTTGTATTAGAAGCAAAGGAGGTGAACGTAATAAATAGGCATATTATATTGCAGTGCTCCCACTGAGTCAAGCAGTATTTAATCACTTGCAGTTTTCTGTGAGTAAGTACTAAAGGTGTTCTGTGATGAACATCCAAGGTAATCTGAATACACAGGCACAGTATCTCATAAGCAGTAGTACTATGAAAGGTAAAATACATAACAGCTTTGATTTATTCAACAACGTACAGAATATGCATTCAGGCAAATATATGGCCACACAGTAGAAGCAGACATCACAGATAGTGTACAGATGAGGGAAACTTTAACCACTACTTTATATATTTTAATTCCAAGGTAAATTTCATGTTTGTAAAAAATAAATATTAGTTTACTGAGCTTAAATATGGACATGTACAAAATTTATATTCCAGATGACAAGCTTTCTCTATAGTTGTCATGAGTAGTGTGCCATGCAAACAGGAAGAGTCCCAGCTCTGGCCCCTGGGCTGCTCATGCAGAGACTCTGAACCCAAGGTGGCCACATGTCCCTTGTATTACTTTCTCCTCAATTTGTGTTTAATGGAGTGGTCCTTAGTCAGTACTTGGAAGTAACGATGGTGGACACCCATCTGTTTCTGGTTCCAGAGGGACAGAGCTCAGAATAAGGCACCTGCAAGCCAGATGTAAGACATCCCCTGCTCTCAGTATTTTTGTATTGACCACTCCTAGGTGACTGCACAAAGGGAAAGGGAATTTTAGGTGGCTCCATATTCAGGGGTCTCTGACTCCATGCATCATTTAAGGCAGGCAGAGATGGCCTGACTCAGAGCTTTGCATGCCAGCGTAAGTGGCAGACACCTCACTGCATCCCCATGCCATGCCTGACCTTCCCTGAACTGCTCTAATGTTCTTATTGAGACCTCTATCAGTTCTCCCCATAAATCCAGGGAGAAACTCGGGATTGAGACTAAGGACAGATCCAAGTTCTGAAATCCTCACAAAACAGCACCAAATGCAAGGGCTTAGATTACTCCCTTGTAACAGATACAAGGAAGTATCTGCTTACCTCTATCAGTAGATAGGGATTTTCAGTACACGTGCTTAGGCATGTCCAGGTATGAATTGTTATGGGTCTGGGGCTGGGGTCTGCCCTAGCTATTGCTGCCTCTGCCTCCCAGCCCCGTGCAGTGCTTTCAAGTGACAGCAGCTATTACATTTTGTTACACTGAAGCTTCAAGGAAGGATCGGACTTGAGAGCTTCTGCTATATTTCAGAATCACTCAGTACAATAGGCAGAAAAATCTGCGAAGGGTTTATTCATTATTTCTGGCACCACAAGATGAATCTTCAGGAGGAAGCTCAAGCTGTATGAACACATTTATTATCTTCATAGGATATGGAGAGGGAGAGCAGTGCCCTTAATTCTGACTGCAGGTCCTTGCACCTTCCTCTGAGGCATCTGGCTCTGGGCTCTGTCAGAAACAAATTACTGGCCTGGATGGTGTGGAGGTCGAATCTAGTGTGTCCAAACCTCTGTAATGGAAAGCATTAAAAGCAGAAGCGTCCTTCTTTCTACCAGCCTTCACAATAGAGTGATTCAAAGTACGATATTGCCATTGAAAAGTTACAAATATTGAAGTCAGGTTCCCCCTCACTTTTAACTGTAATTATTGATTTAATTGATTTAATTTTCCATGCTCTCTCCCAGAAAACAAATATTTTCATCCAGATACTCATTAGCCCAAAAGTCACAGGACAGGACAATATATACAAGTCTGAAGAGGATACATACTGCTAATTTAATTTAATCACAATCACAATCTATTAAGTATTTACATGAATACAATCCTCCAAGGAAATATGTTTTTATTTTGCCAAGAGCAGTTCCTTGAAGAATGATAGGGTAAGAAATACTACACATATTATTACAAATAATTACTTAGAGGTGAATGTACTAATTTTAATTATATTGGGTAATCTTGAGGCTTCCCATACTTTCAAAAAATCATTTATTCTGCTTGCACTAGTTTATAGTTGCTTTTAGATACTGGCGGTACTTCTTTCTCCTGTAACGAAGTCCTGCCTTCCATCCCCTTGAAAGGACACTGTCTCAGTCCCATTCTGCCTGAAGTAATATAAAGACTTAGAGAGTCTTCATCTGATGGAGCAACTGCAGAGAATAAAACAGCCCCTCACCTTACCATGATCCAAGATAAGACCAGCTGTTCCAAGATGGGTGGGACTTTCCCACAGACCCCACATATAGACCCTACCCTCTGCAGAGGCTGCTTTCTGTAGTGCAGAGCTACATCCACAGTAATCCCTTCCCTAGTTTGCATCTCCTGACAGATGATTTTAGGACTCAAACAAAAGCAAATCTATGCTTCAGTGCAGGAAGCTCTCTTTCAGGAACAGGGCTCTCAGGTAACAACAGATAATATAATAAAATAGTGCTGTTCACTCCCCCCCACCCCCCATGTATTCTCTATTAAAAACACTATTCAATTAAGGTTATTTCACAAATAAGGAGAATTTGCGTGTAAATAAAATCTGATTTTACTATTCAAACAAGAAGGTTGGATAATAGAAACTGGTCTAGACTTGAGCTATTCTGTAGCTCAGAGTTCACAGTAATGTTCACAGTGGTAAAAATAATCCAATATTTTAACAAGGTGGTTTTCCTAGAAAACTGCTGACCTAAAGAGTCCTATGCACTCAGTCTTTTGAAAGGTTAAACAAATTGTTCTGTAAAATGAAATTTAAATCTGAAGCTGTAACTCTAAAAAACCTCAGCCCACTTCTTGCCTCTCGCTAGAAAAATGTAAATTCCATAGGCAGGTCTTTGTATTTGGAGTTCTCTAGCCACATACAGGTATGCCTCTGTGTAGGTATCTGCCTGGTTTGGAGCAAGCAGCTTGGTGTCTACCTCACATCTAAACTGGGTGAGGAGTATCCAGAGGTGATACTCCCCTGATAAAGGCCTGAAAAGAGTTTGGTGCAATACATGTTTTCACAGGTTGCCTAACCCAGCAGTCAATGCTGGGCACTTCAAAAAACAGAGTTCCTGCAGATGCTTTATTATAAAATAAATGTCACCACAGCTGGTCTAGTAGCAAGGGACCTTTCTTGTTTTGTTCATAGTTCATAGAATCATAGAATCATAGAACCATTAAGGTTGGAAAAGACCTCTAAGATCATCAAGTCCAACCATCAACTAACACCACCATGACTCCTAAACTAGGCCCTGGAGTGCCACGTCTATACTTTTTTTGAACGCCTCCAGGGTTGACGACTCCACCACCTCTCTGGGCAGCCTGTTCCAATGCCTAACCACTCTTTTGGTAAAGAAATTCTTCCTGAATTTCATGACATGCTGTTTTATTTGTGATTGGTACCCTGCTTGTATTCAGGAAAAGAAGGTGGCCACAGCTGTGCTGCCTCCTATCTAATAAACCAGCAGTTACTACGCTGTCCT
>WAAD01033694.1:0-10707 GCA_013389945.1 Fregata magnificens
TGAGGTTTTCAGCTGAATGAGGACTTTTCCTTAACTTCCATATAGGTATGCAGAAAAATAATGGTTTTTAACTGACTTAAATTTTTTGTATACCTTCCTAGTTTATCTCTGCGGTTTTTTCCATTGTGCTATGCAAATTTAAGGGTTTGTTTGCTTTTAGCTAGGAAAACTTTGTGTAATTAAAAATATCTGTTCATGGGTGGGCTACAGATATTAATAAGCATGAAGCAGAATATTTATAGGTGCTTTGTCTAAGAAGTAATGGGCATTTAAGCATACACGTGCATACAGTATGATATCAATGTCTTAGGAGGCTACAGCAATCTGACAGCCAGGTACATTCATGTAGGCTAAACAGCATGATAAAAGCAGTCCAGACATCTGGATCACAGTGCTGCTATACAAAAACATTTCTGAACAATTCACATTATCGCACTTACCCAAATTTTCAGTCTCGACCACCCGTTTCTCCTTGTTTCTTTCTCCGCCTCTGCCTTTGTCTTTTATGTACTTGCGGAATCTCATTTTTCCTTTACAAGTCACCTCCATCTGCTTATGTGTCAGAGTGGCCCTCATGCCACGCATCACATTGAGGAGTTCTCAGGATGAAGGGCTGTATTCACATCACTACTTCTGTCTCAGCACTGTTTCATGCTTGTCACTGCTCAGCACTCAGCGCCACACTGCCTTGTTTTGTCAATAACCATTTATTTGTTGCTGGAATAGTAGCAACCATTACATCTGACCTCCCTGTTTCATCAATTATGGATAGATTATTGGATGTGAACATCTGCAAAAGCTTGCTGTTGAACTTACCTCCTGGCTGGGATTAGATAAAGTATTAAACTGTTGTTTATTGTCAGGCCAAAACTCTACTGGGAAGCCAGGGAATTCCAAGACTAGCAGACTCCCATCAGCAAGCACCAAAAATTGTTTAGTATTGCCACCGTTTCCCATAAGATCGTAGCCATTTATTATTTACACTTATTACTAGTTGTTATAACATACTTGATAAAAGCTCTTGGCAGGCACAGTGTTTCCAGCTATTGTCACATCTGTCAGGATGGAAAGGATACATAAACTGTTTTTTCCTCTTATATTGCTGTTAAAGGGTAACAGATGAAGCTTCTTCACTCCAGACTGTTAAGCCATGCTTTATTTTGAAGAAATACATCAACAATGGCNTTTAAGTTTCCTGTGCAGCAAAATGAAGCATACAGGGTGAACCCCTGACCACGTGGAAGACAACAGAAGTTTGAAATGTCTCTGAGGAAAGGAACTTTTTCAATTAGTTACTTGTATTTACATATCATCCATTCAGAATCAAAGCAAAATGTACATGCTCTGAATATTATGCAAAGCATACAAGTAAGACTTGATACAGGCAAAAAACCGTAGGTCTTATCTTGATAGACTGTTAAGGAATGAGTGAAATGTTTGTTCTTCCCTTTTCTAATCCTTCAAACAGATGCAGACATGAGTAACCTGAAGCATGCATTGCCATGCAAGTTTATAGAGCGTCAAGGTAAATGTTGCACTTAATAGCCGAGTATAACAGGGGAGGGAAGAGTGTGGACTGGATGGAGCAGTTACACCTCAGGGAGAGTGTCAACCAAGCAACACCTTAGTGATAGCCATGTCCTAGCAAGAGCCTGTGGAAGGTCTTGAACAAGGGTGCTCCACTTTGATGTTTGACTTGGCCAGACCTCTGGGTGGATTCTTCTACATCCCTCCCCATCGCCCTGTCCCTGATTCCCTTGCTCCAAGATGCATGCTTATGCTATGCATTATCCAAATACCCACATTAAAGTCCCTGGAATAGCAGTTCTGGAACAGACCAGACTGGCCAATACCAGACAAATTCTTTCTGTCTCTGTAGGAACAGTGACAAAGTTTGTACCTTTCTGGTTTAATTCTTTTCTGTTTATTTATCAAAACAGTGCAGTCTAGTGTAACTGGATGTGGCTAAGGTCAAGGAGTTAGCATTCACATTTACAGAATTTGAGTTGGTGAATTTCAGTTGTGGGAAAAGAGGGAGCATTAACAGTTCTGGCAAATCGGGGACTACTCCCTCTTTCCTCAGCATGGCACCCAGTTTCAGTATCTGTTAATTGTGAGCATGCAGACAGAATGCTGTACTGCTTCTACCCTGGATGCTCACTATGCCTGAATAAATTTAGCATTTAACAAGGTGTGGCCTGCCATTCAGTTGATATTGGTGTATTATTTTCCTGGGATCAGTGAGCTCTGCTCATTGTAAACAATACATTACATGAACAATACAATATCCTTACCGCTGTCTAACCTCTCTCACACTGTGTTTTGGCCAAAATAAGAATACATCTGTGTTTGTATCGTAAAACTCTTCTTTGACCTTAGTCAGGGTGGCCACAGGCGTGTAACCACTCAAATTATGGTAACAAAGACTGCACTTAGGCATTTTTAAATACGCATTTCTTGGGGAGCTATGGGAGAGACTTCACTGAACTGCAAAATGCCTATGCATACAGTTCTATTGTCTTTTATTTTCACTGGACTGTATGGAAGTGATTATTTAGTGACTGTCAGAGCTATGTGTTTTTTCTGAAACTATTTAAGAGGTACTAAGTGATATGAGGCCAGTAGTCTCACTCGATTGCATTGTCTGTCTACCAACACCTATTGTTGGCTCCAGAAAAATATTGTCAGATGCTGCTAGCCAGGCTGGGCCTTAGCCTGTTACTGCAGCACCTGTCAGAAATCATTAGCTAGTGATCTCTTTGACTAATGTTCCAGCTGATTGTCTGATTCATGTTCAAGATCTGTAAATGAGGCAGAAGCATCTTTACTGCTCACCAGCTGTGAAATGGCTAAACGCAGCTAGATTTTCAGAAATCAAAATAGATGTATTTCCAATAAAGTTTGACAACAATATCAAGTGCAAAGCTGAGAGCAGAACTATGTTTCTGTGTTTTTTAAAGTTATAGTATTATAAATCAATATTATCCCATCATATTTTTGTCAGAGTAATGTATTTTACCAAAATAATGAAATACTGGTAGTAGCATTAATCTTGTGTTGAGTTGAATAGATATTCTTTATTCAACATAAATTCCTATCTTTGATTTTTATTCTTTTGTCCATTATCCCCAGATGTATCAATGTTTAGCACAGCCTATGTCCTTTTGTCTGAGTCCTCAGTGTATGCCAATGAGGTGTGTACATGTTTTTATGTACATATAAAAGAAGTACAGGTGTGACAACAATAAAAAATAAAGGGTGGGATTTTGGGGAGGGGGAGTCTTGGGGGAGTAGCTGGTGTATCTGTTTTATATTAATGGAAAATCCCCAGGAGGGTCACACTGGCATAATGCTGAGATAACTGAGAAGCAAATCTGGGCCTGAGATCCAACTAATATTTCTATTTGCCTTTTCTTGGCAAAGGAGGTAAACATGAAATTCACCACTATCTAGAGAATTAGTGCAAGAGCTATACCACAAATAGACTCTAGTTTGAGGATTTAAGCAGAGCTTGTTACTTTACTTTATTTTTATACTGTGACTAATTGTAGCCACAATGGACTTAGAGACACCCAGGAAGAGAGTTGATTTTGTAAATAGATGCTCCTGCAGTAGCTATCCTCCTTCCAGGTGCACCTGCATCCAGCTTTTAGTGCTAAGCAAAAAAACAAGGGAGATTGTACAATGCTTCCTGATTTTTTAATTTCTATTTTGGAGCCATAAAAACTACTTTTTTTTTTTTTTTTTCCCCCTGCGTGCACCAAAATAATAGCGGATGGCATGTGGGACAGTTGTCTGTAATGTGGAAGACAAAGTTGAAGTCTTTACCCTGCCACCTTCCCACATCCTGCACAAATGAGAACAAGTGATTGAAACCCACTGTTCATTTCTGTATTAGACTTTGATTTTCATTCTATTTGTTTTTTTAACCAGTATTTCCCCTGTGGACCCACAGAAGTAGGAAGTTTGACACAGTCAGTGTGCTTGGTCACATAGAGCCAAAAACCAATTCATGACCAAGAGCAGTGCAGTTTTTATAATTTTTATTTTGTTAAAGTTACCTTACACTTTTCTTTTTAGAGGTAGAAAGAACTGTACATTTTTCTAATCTGTTCGACTGCATGTACAATGATCTTTTTCCACTGGTTGCTGGGAATATCAAACTCTCTTTGAAACAGTATGGAAATTTTATAATGGAGCCTAGCATGACCAGGATAAATCTATTGCAACAGCTTCCTTTCTCAGAACTCTTTGTACATGGCAAATTTAAAAAAAAAAAAAAAAAAAAAAAAAAAAAAAAACACAAACCACCACCACCAAATAAATGAAGACATTTTGCCCCTCAGTAACTCTAAATCTCTGAAAACTTTGTCTGAGTTTTGAGAAGGAAATTCAGCCAGATTTATGTAATACCCAAATCCACTCTTTTTAATGTACATTACTAGTATAGATTCTTATGTAGTCCCATTCAACGTCTCTTTACACAATGTTATATATTTTTATTTACATTTCTTTAACATGAAGAAAATTACCAAGATGACATTTTAATGCACAATATTTGCTATAGAATACTGAAGCAGAATCATGTTACCTTAATAAGAAGACTTTTGTTTTGTTGTCAAAAACAATTTTTCCATCCTTTTTGTTTGTATAATGACAGCCGTATTCTCTAAGACCACAAATGCAGCAAAACTGCACATTTGTGTAGGAGTTTTCAGCATTAATTATTGACATGTTCCACCTCTTCCTTGGATGTCACTGTCCTCTGCACAGATTGGCCAAAATATATATAAAAGACCTATTTCTGGCTATACTTCTGTCTAAAGGTAGAAAAACTTTCATGGGAGCGTATAAATTCCATTAGATCCAAATGATACATGCTCCCAATATTTATCCACTTGTCAGAGAGCTAATTGATGACTGGCCTAGCCATGCCTACTCAATACTCTCTTGCCACATGCATGTCTTCTCTTACATGGTATTCACAAGAATCCAGTTAGATGGACTGGTTATTCATATCCCATGAAAATAAACAGGAAAGTTTTCATGTCCATTTGTTGTTTTCAGGCTGCTTACAGATTCTGGCAGGCATCACTGTGTCAATTCTGCTTGATTTGCCAGCATGCAAGCTTTATAATTTTTCATTTTAAATGAAAAATGTGCTGTAATTGCAAGAGACTTTAGGTGAAATCCTCTAATACTTACATGTTAATCCAGCATTTTATCCTGCCCCACCTCCTCTTCTCTTTCTAACCTGAATGTTGAAGGTAAGGCATGCACCATAGGTGAGGAGGCCCCTCTTCACTTCCTCCACATAAATGGATATTGGGCAACTGTAGCACACAGGGGCACTACATAGCTCCTTTCCATCAAGAATGTGTCCCTTTCTGTGTCCCTACATAGTATCTGAAGCTGGAGGTGTTATTTGAAATACAGACATAAAGAATACATTTTCTATGGTAATTTATCAAGATTTCCTCCCTTTCACGTAGAAGATTTAATTATCGTTATTTCATCATTATTTAGAATGAAGCATCTGATTTGTGTCGAGTAGTAGTAACCTGGGACCAAAATGAGCACTTTCCATCAATATGAATGAGTGGCTTTATTTATTTACTTACTTACTTTTTTCTAGCAGCTGTTGCAGAGATGCAGTGAACCAACTTTTTACTTTAGCTACTCTGACTATTTTTTTCTTTGGTTTTATCTGTACTTTTTAGGCTTTGTGATATCTTTGACAGAAAAAAAGTACAGCAGCCTAAGCCTTAGGTGCCTAAGTAACGTTTCTGTGCTAGATAGTAACCACTAGAGGCCCTGTGTCCTAGTTTAGTATTGCAGAGGCCAGCTTAAAGTAGGAGTCATTTTCAGTCCAGCACATAAAATTTTGGAAACCTTCTGAGACTCTTATGGCAGGCTTTCTGATATGGGCATGATTATTACATCAAATGAGTTAAATGCAAAACCAATAACTGTTTCTTGGACACTTGTGTGCATTTCTATTACCAGCCTGGATTATTAGGAGGATGTACTGCAGGCCTCGACAACTTTGAGTATGCGCTCAGTTTAGGGAGAGCTCTGAACTGATGTGACAAGTTCCTAACTGTGGTGCCTGCACTCTCTTTTAGTCACATCTTATGCATTGATAACTCAATTGACAATGACCTTCAAGTATAGGATGCAATGCTGATGTACATGAGAACATAACTGATCAGAAAGTACTTGAGGGACAATAAATAGTGCAGTGCACAGTAACAAATGCTACTTTTTCTGCGCACAGAGCTTATATAACTAAAAAAAAAAGAGCCTTGTCCAGGGATACTCCTGCGTGTAGTAAAACTCCTTCAAGAGCTAGGAAATCTGAGTAGTGGAAACAGCTATAGTAATGGTGACGTCCATAGCATTAGCACACACACAAGTTGTCTTCTTTTGAACTATGCACCTTGCCAATGACAGGGAATGCAGTCTTGATAGAAAATGCCCTATCTTTTACCTCAGTATAAATAGTCATCTTGGGGGATGCAGGATACTGTCTTATGTCCCTGGGCATCTCCCATCCCCCTTCAGAGCTGGTAAATGACATTCACTACTCCCTTCTTGGAAATGTGCAAAAAGGATTTCCATAGATAGTCTTTTGAGAGTTCCTGTTTTCTCATGTGTGTAATAGGTTGGGTCAAGCAACAAAGAGGAGGGAGGAAAGAATAGGATTTAATTTTATATGCACTCCCGGCATCACCATTGGAAAAAAAATGGATGAAAAGAGAAATTATGCAATACAGGTGATGTCAGTGTTAAATTAAATTAAGATCATATGTTTTTATGCAGCAGCTGTAAGCCTTCAGTTATGGGAGGGGTAATGATAATAAAGTACATTCCAAATGAATGTTAAGAAATTGCTTGTGTGTGTGATTAATTAGTCCTAAAAATAACAAAATTATCTACAGTATTTTAGGCCAACATAGTTTAAATTTATAACCTATAATTTATTCACTTTTTGAGCATCTCAATTGTACTAAGAAAAGTTGTCATAGTGGCAGTTTAAAGAAAGAAAAATAACATTAAGTTGTATACCAGCATATCATTCTAAAACACTATGAATGCAAAGGATACCATCTTAAGGTGTTGATTAACAGAAATTCATAAAAGCACAGCCTCTTAAAATCTTTTAAATTATGGATAAGGAAATTTATATTGCAAATCAGGTAATATCTCTTTGGTTTTTGCAAAGTGCCAAAATACAGGGATTTAAATTCAAGTTGTATCTTTTAAATTTGTAATTATTGAGTAGTTTCAAACAACTATAAGTAATGATCAAAACTCTAGTCCCATTACAGCTAATTAAAGAAGAAATGTACAGGTGGGAAAACTTTAATTTTGTGTTTCATATGGACACAGAGACTGCAAAAAAAAAAAGTGGAAATTCTTAACATTGTATTTATTGGGTTTTATCTTCCTGTTTTGCAGATTTTGAACACCTCTGTAAAAATCTTCACAGCACTTTGTGATTCTGCTGGCCTAGGCAGAGCATATGCAGCTATAGCCAAGATCCTGGTAAGGTAGGTTAGCACATCCTTGTCTGGCTGTCAGTGCAGATTCATTCAACTGTGAAAGACTTAAATTGTTAGAAGACTGTCGCTTCCCATTACTGACTGCTTAAATTTTAAGCAGTGCCCTTCTTGCAATAAGTGACCCTTTCACAGAAAGTTATTTTAAACTGGTACACATTTTTTAAAGTGTATGATCCAAGCTTTTCTTTACCTGTAAACTATATGGGGTTTTTTTCCCATATTTTAGGGGCTTTTGTAATTTTTTTTTTTTTCACATGTTTGGGAGGGACCTTACTGGAAGATAGAAACCCAGGCATATTTTCCAGGTTAAAAAAGACATGAAACCTTGAAGAATGTAGCAAGCTTCAGTAGGTGTCTCAGTGTAATCTTTTCTGAACTGTAAGTAAGTTTCCATTTATTGCACTCCTTTTGTGGAGGCATTTCTGGCTTGTGCATGTGTAACTAGATATAAATTTGTTGCAGATAAGATGCTTATCTTCAATGTTTTTGTTTCAGCATCTGGCATTAAAATCTTCTTCCAGGTGAATTATTTTGAAAGTACTTCAACTTCTTGCACAAATAATTTTGACATAAAGTAGTCTAATGCAATTATCATATGAAGTAGGAAAAGAAGAGGTTAAAGTGAAGGTTGCAGCTTATCCTTGGTTCCTCCTACGTTTGGGGACTTCAGTGCGTATGATGCATGACAGAAGTTGGCAAATTGTGTATGGAGGAGGACTTGTCACCAGGTTTCTTTCAGTGTGCAGAGCAACTTCTCCTGTTTGAGTTAGATGCCTTGCCTCTTGGCCTTTCATAGCATATAGGGACCAGCCACAACCACAGTACTCTTCAGGTCTTTGATACATATGGCTATTCATATTCTGAGCATCCTAAATAAGCATATGGGATAAGATGTTCAAAAAGGCACAGAACAGACTTAGAATACCAGGTCCTGTTTTCAAAACTGTCTTAAGCCTAATAGAGAAAGATTTAGTTGCTGGTACACCAGCTGTTACAATGAGTGACTTTGCAATGAGTGCAAAGGAGTCTGAGATCTTAGTAGCAGGGTTCCTTGTATTCACAAAAAGCAGCAGTCTGGGTAGAGGGTGGCCTAAGACAGCCAAGAGGACATTCCTAGAAAATCATGTATGTTGATTTCGTCTCTCTGTGATTTAGGCATTCTGGAATGAGAGCACATACATTTATTTACTCAGAAGTTACAGATTTGGAGATCCTTCTGAAGTCAGGTTTCTAAAACCTTCGTGTGAAAGACCATGGCAGTGCAAATTCTTTTCTTAAAAGCAGAGCTAAAGAAGGAGTAGCTAGTGATTTTATTCTGCATCAAATCTGTACTCCACACCTTCTGGGAGCATTCTCTAGCTATCTGGGAATGGACAGTCTCACTGCTTTCCAGTTGTTGCAATTTGAAAAAGAGGAGAAATGAGAGGGGAAACTAAGAGCAATAAGACTCCCCAGTTTAGTATTTAAGGCATTCTCCTAGGAGAGGAACATTCTGATTGATTCAAGTGAAGGAGGAACTCACTCTCATGTCTAGGATCAGGGATTTAACTACTGTTCTATTGCACAGGTAAAGACACAACTGTAAACCCTTGCTCTGGAAAATGGCTGCTGTGGTGTTTTTTATAAAACCCATCTGGTAGTTATGCCCTGAGAGCGTTAACCAAATTAAACACCTTACATGTGTGCCTGCTCTGAAGAGCTTTAGGTATGTGATAGGCATAAACTCCTCAGCCCTGTAAAATATCATGATGATTCTCAGCACCTTTCAGGCATTTGAGAAACTTTTATGTAGAAAAGACTGGGCACCTATGAATCATAGAATCATAAATAATTTGGGTTAGAAGGGACCTTTAAAGGTCATCTAGTCCAACCCCCCTTGCAATGAGCAGGGACATCTTCAACTAGACCAGGTTGCTCAGAACCCTGTCCAACCTGACCTTGAATGTTTCCACAGATGGGGCATCTACCACCTCTCTAGGCAACCTGTTCCAGTGGTTCACCACCCTCATGGTAAAAAATTTCTTCCTTATACCTAGTCTAAATCTACCCTCTTTTAGTTTAAAACCATTACCCCTTGTCCTATCACAACAGGCCCTGCTAAAAAGTTTGTCCCCATCATTCTTATAAGCCCCCTTTAAGAACTGAAAGGCCGCAATGAGGTCTCCCTGGAGCCTTCTCTTCTCCAGGCTGAACAACCCCAACTCTCTCAGCCTTTCTTCATAGGAGAGGTGTTCCACCCCTCTGATCATTTTTGTGGCCCTCCTCTGGACCCACTCCAACAGGTCCATGTCTTTCCTGTGCTGAGGACTCCAGAGCTGGACGCAGTACTCCAGGTAGGGACTCAACAGAGCAGAGTAGAGGGGCAGAATCAACTCCCTCGGCCTGCTGGCCATGCTCCTTTTGATGCAGCCCAGGATACGGTTGTCCTTCTGGGCTGCGAGCGCACATTGCTGGATCATGTCCAGCTTTTCGTCCACCAGTACCCCCAAGTCCTTCCCTGCAGGGCTCCTCTCAGCCTCTTCATCCCTCAGCCTGTATTGATACTGGGGGTTGCCCCAACCCAGGTGCAGGACCTTGCACTTGGCCTTGTTGAACCTCATGAGGTTCACATGGGGCCACTTCTTGAGCTTGTCCAGGTCCCTCTGGATGGCATCCCATGCCTCAGGCATCTCAACCACACCACTGAGCTTGGAGTCATCTGCAAACTTGCTGAGCGTGCACTCGATTCCACTGTCTACGTCAGTGATGAAGATATTAAACAGTACTGGTCCCAGTATGGACCCCTGAGGGACACCACTCATCACCAATCTCCATCTGGACATTGAGCCATTGACCACTACCCTCTGGATGTGACCATCCAACCAATTCCTCATCCACCAAACAGTCCATCCATCAAATCCATATCTCTCCCATTTAGAGAGAAGGATGTTGTGGGGAACAATGTCAAAGGCTTTACAGAAGTTCAGATAGATGACATCCATAACTTTTCCCTTTTCCACTGATGTAGTCACTCCATCCTGGAAGGCCACTAGGTTGGTCAGGCAGGACTTCCCCTTGGTGAAGCCATGCTGGCTGTCTCGAATCACCTCCCTGTCCTCCATATGCCTTAGCATAGCTTCTAGGAGGATCTGTTCCATGATCT
>WAAD01033694.1:11319-34086 GCA_013389945.1 Fregata magnificens
GTGTCCTTAAAGATCTGCCAGCTCTGTTCTGCTTCCTTGTCCCTGAGGGCAGTTTTCCAGGGGGTCCTATTGACTAACTCCTTGAAGAGCTGGAAGTTTGCTTTCCTAGCATTCAGGGTCCTGACTTTACTCTTCGCCTGACCCAAGTCCCTCAGGACTGCAAACTCCACCAGTGCATGATCACTGCAGCTCAGGCTGCCTCCAATCTTGACAACATCGATTAGCTCACTTGCATTGATGACCATCAGGTCCAGTATCGCATCCCCTGTGGTAAGGCTGTCTATTACCTGGCTTAAGAAGTTATCCTCAGCGCACTCCAGGAGTCTCCTGGATTGCCTACAGCTTGCTGTGCTACTTTTCTGGCAGATGTCGGGGTGGTTGAAGTCCCCCAGCAGGATGAGTGCCTGCAAGTGCGATGCCTCCTGTAGCTGGAGTAAGAAGGCTTTGTCAATAGGCTCCCCTTGATCGGGCAGCCTGTAATAGACACCAGCCACAAGGTTCCCTTTGTTGCCTCGGTCTCTAATTCTTACCCACAAGCTTTCAGCCTGCTGGTGGCTATTCTTCAGAGACAGGTCTTCACACTCTATCCATTTCTTGATGTAGAAGGCAACCTCTCCACCCCTCCTTCCTCACCTGTCCCTTCTGAACAGCCTGTAGCCATGGATAGCCACACTCCAGTCATGGGATTTGTCCCACCAAGTTTCGGTAATGGCAACTAGAGTTGAATCAGAACTGAATTCTGACATTCAGTTGACCAAAAATTCAAAGGATCACAGTTCTGGATTTATGCTCCAAAACCTTAAAAAAGTCTCAGGTAAGATGTATAAATCTGTTTGTGTATGTGGGCCTTAGATCTTCTTGAACGCTTGAACTCTATGACTGAGGGTCATAGAGACTTGGGAAGTTTTCATCCATTGTCTTCATGGGGCAATTTTGTAAGGAGGTCTCACAGGTGGGGAGACGCCATTCCATAAAACCCATGTATTCATTGTTTTAAGTAGAAATGGATAAATTCCATGATTACTCTTACTATATCACAAGCAGCAAAAATAGCTGAGTAGACCGTAAAGTATCTCTGACATGAGAAAATAGCATAAGCAACATTTGAAATGGGTGTTGAGCAAGCTAGCCAAAGCGAGGCTGCTTTCAATTATCTTTGAAAGATTGTGGCAACTAGGGGAGGTTCCTGAGGACTGGAAGGTTGCAGACATCACTTCAGTCTTCAAGAGAGAGGATCCAGGAAACTTCAAGCTGGTCAGCCTCACCTTGATCCCCGAGAAGGTGATGGAGCAAATACTCCCGGAAGCAATTTCCAAACACGTTAAGGACAAGAGGGTGATTGGATTTAAGACAGGGAAATTGGGTTTCACCAACCTGATAGCCTTCTAGGATAAGATGACTGGCTTGGTGGACGAAAGGAAAGCAGCGGATGTTGCTTCTCTCAATTTTAGCATGGCTTCTGTCACCGTATCCCATAACATCTTCACACACAAGCGGATAAAGGATGACTTAGATAAATAGACAGTGAGGTAGACTGAAAACTAGCTGAGCTGCCAGCCTTCAAAGGATTGTAAGCAGCAGCATGAAGTCCAGTGGGAGGCCAGTCACTAGTGGTGTACTCAGGGATCAATACTGGCACCAATACTGATTAGTATCTTCGTTAATGACCTGGATGGTGTGACCAAGCGTACCCTCAGCGTGTTTGCAGGCAATACAAAATTGAGGAGGAATGGCTGATCCACCAGGTAGGTGGTTGTGCTGCCATTCAGAGGGACCTCAGCGGGCTGGAGAAATGGGCCAATGGAGTCTCATGAAGTTCAGGAAAGGGAAATGCAAAGTCCTGCACGTGGGAACGGATAACCCCAGGCACCAGCCCAGGCTGCAGGCTGACTGGATGGAAAGGAGCTTGGCAGAGAAGGACGTGGGTTTCCTGGTGGACAACAAGTTGCAGCAATGCACACTCATGGCAAAGGTGACCAACGGGATCCTGAACTGCGTTAGGCAGAGTGTTGTGAGTAGGTCGAGGGAGGTGATCCTTTGCCTCTACACAGCACTGGTGAGGTCACCGCAGGAGTGCTGGGTCCCACTCTGGGCTCCCCAGTACAAAAGAGAGAGGGACATAGTGGAGTGAGTCTGGCAAAGGGCTGCAAAGATGACTACAGGACTGGGAGCATCTGTCCTAGGAGGAGAGGCCGAGGGAGCTGGGACTGTTCAGACCACAGAAGAGAAGGCTCGGAGTGACCTTACCAGTACTTCTTAGGCAGCAGTAAAGAAGAGGGAGCCAGGCTCTTCTCAGTGGACAAGGAGCAATGGGCACAAGCTGAAATACATGAGATTCCATTTAAACACAAGAAGAAGAAAAAAATTACTGTAAGGGTGAATGCTGGAACAGGCTGTGGAGTCTCCATCCTTCAAAAGTCACTCAAAACATCACTGGACACAGGCCTCCTCTAGTTGCTCTGAGCAAGGCAGATGGAGATTATCTCCAGAGATCCCTTCCAACCTTAACTATACTGTGATTCTGTGACCTTTGTCTTAAGCAGTCCTTCTAGATAAATTCCCTTTTGCCATGTAATACTCTCTAATAGAACGCTTTCTGTAACCCAGTATGATGGATACTTCAGACAAACCCGCTTTTCAAAATTCAATAACAGAATTTTTCATGAACAAAATCATGCTGGTCCAGCTCCACTGGTTCTTCCTTGGAGGAGGAAAGGGCATAGAAAAATGGTTTGAAAAGCCAGTGTAAAGAGACACATTAAAAAAAAAACATTTTAAGTTTCTGTTTACTCTCACACCAAACTTTTGGATATTTGCTTGTCTGATGTATAGCAAACAAGCAAATTTCTGGCAAGCCTGTTCAGAAAATATTGTATAAATGCATGAATAATTACTGTTGGTGACAGAATCTCCATGCTCAGCTTGATCACTTTTTCTTTACTCGTATTTTTACCTGATCTAGGCTAGACTTGTGCAAATCATTTTAAATTTGATGGATAATGTCTTTACAAAGAATAGATGATTGTTTCCCTAAAATAATGTATTATAACCATAATGTCTGTGAGAATTTGCACTGATTGCCTTGTGACAGGTTTAAGAAAGTGGCTGAGCCCTCCCGAATCACTCAGAACTTGTCTATGGCTTTGGAATTTTTTGTGAAATCTTTGCTGCAGATGTTTCCACAGACCACGGGAAACTGAAATTCTCTATCATGTGCATTTAGGCATGTCATTTTCCAGGGAAAAATCTGACATAATAGCATCATGTTCTTGACTTATTCTGCCAGTGTCCACCATGGTAATGACTTCTTGTGGACACATGATTTATACATCCAATTCAATCACATGAGCAATCCTATAAAAGGTGCATATTTTCATAAAAGTCTAATAGGGGTAAAAATCTCATAGGGCATTTTAGCATGAAACTGGAAAATGAGTTGCTGTAGATATGTAATCTCTTCTGCTGAAGTCATCATAACTGTTCTGTGGGATCATGAATGACTATATCTTTAGGAAATTACATTTTATGCATTTAGGAGGGTGATGTCTAAGGAGATAGAAAGTATATGGCTGTATAAAATAACATGTAGATTTTTGAAGGAACTGTAAAATATTAGCCCTTTGAGTAGGAAAGACCTGTTTATCATGTTATCAGGTCTTGTACGGGATAAAGTGTTTCTGTAATCCTTCTAGCATACTTTAAATATCTCAAGCTGTAGTGCTTTAAAAAGTACTTCCTTTGAAAAATTGTTAAACCGTATCAACCAGTTGCTAGTTGGCATAAGTGAAGTTCTAACAGTGAGAAATATCTTTCTGATATGTATCAAATTGATTTCTGTTTGCTTGAAAGAGGTTATATGCCCTAGCAATTTTCATATTTTCTATACGTGGAGCATAGATTTTTATGTGAAATATAAAAAGTTGCCAAAAATACATCAAAACATTTCTATTAATTCATGAAATTAAGAAAACCTTTTTACATTTTCTCCTGTCACTGATTCCATTTGCTTTATTGCTTTCAGCCTCTAGCCCACAAACTTGGTGGCACAATCAACAAACCCCTTAGTGCCTGTTTCATCTCTGCTCTATTTGATTTCTCCACTCTGAGTAAATGATTAAGTTTTCATGCATTGGTTCAACCAAAATCTATGTTCACTCAACCACATCCTTTATTGATTACTTCTACTGCAAACAGTAGGCCAAGTGTGATATACATAATTGGACAGTTGTCAGGGGATGTGGGTGTTAACAGTCCTGTTTTCCCAATTGGAAACTGGAATCACCTTGATACACAAATATTCTGCACTGTTTCATTCTAATTCCTTGGACCGAGGAGTCCTTTTCCTCAGAATATATGTTTTTAACTCTCAAAGGTCTGGCTGAATGGATTTAATGATTATACCATATAATATGCTCTTCAAGTTGCACCTGTGCACTGCATATAGAAAACTAGAAAAACTGGAATTAATATTTGTCTAACACTTTAACCTTGTCCTTTAACTTATATAAATCATATGCTGTATTTCTGTGGGGAAACATTTGATTTTCTCTTCTTAGGAAAAAAACAGGTTTCAAAAAAATGTGTTTCTAATTCTGAAATTTAGAAGCCTTCTGACACTTGGCAAATGTTTACAGTACAATATTTAATATTCTCATGATATTAAAATACTTAAATTAGGAAACTTTAGTAAATCCAACTCTGCTTATTCACAACTGAGCTTTACAGTAGCATATAGTTGAACGTTTCAAGCATGTTAGATTGCAGTGTTTTAGCATCCTTTTGTAGCAATCTCAGTCACATACAGATAATCACTGCAATATTTTAAATTTGCAGCCATGCTTTGCTGTGTTTCCTGTTGTGTGGCAGGCGCTACCCTGTTATAATTAGTCTGATATCATAAGACAGGGAATTGCAGACTTCTGCCAGATTTTGAAAGCACATATCCCTAATATAGTTTATAATAAAAGCTGTAATGTAAATAAACCCCATCAGTCATTTGCTGCAGGAATACAATTTGAAGGTGTTTTAAAATGGTAAGAAAATAAATCACAATTCTTTATCACTTACAGGAACTTCTGTTGCTGTGGGTTTCTTAATTAAGACTGGATTTTCTGTCTTGCTTGGTGGCTTGACATTTAGCATGCTACACTCCTACATTAGTGACTCAAGTTCATGGTTAATATTGAGGTCAGCTGCAGTAACACTTCAGCCTTAAAGGGAAAAAGAGCACAGTGCCTTACTCACAAGCAAACCCGGATGTCTATCTTCTATCTTGTAATCATACTGCAGAGATCTTATATTGTTAATATGACTGGCTTTATTAAAAAAAGGAAATCTGCAAATGTATTGTCCAAGTACATTAACCAATTTTCAACTTAGATTCAGCTGTGACCTTATATTGCTCTGATCTCACTGGGATTTGGGGGTGACACCTGCAATCCACAGTTTATGGGTTTGCCTGTGTGACTTCAGCAACCTTTGATCCACCCAGCCAAAGTACAGTGTTACACTCAGGGAAAGGCTGTCATCCCCAGAACCAAGAGACAGCGCCATTATGGAGCTGCTGCTGCACCACCAGGGTTCTAGAGCAAGAAATGGCAGCCCTGAATGACAGGAGCACAAAAAGTCTTACTGAAAAACTAGCCTTCTTCCCTCTTTCTCCTGTTTTGTCAGGATGCGAGGTCCAGCTGTATTGAAAATGTTACCAGCTGCTCAGCAGGAAAAACGTTAAAATAATGGAAACTCCAAAACCCCTGTAAAATCATCACCTGCATTTTCATTCTTGGCCTTAAAATGTGGCACAATATACTGAGGAAGAATTTTGTTTTATTTCACTCAAAGGATCCAGTTATGTCCGCAGAGGTTCTGTGTGGGCTAGTCTCATTGGTCTCAGCACAGGTAGTGCCTAGACAACCGTTTTGGAAATAAAGTCCAGTCATGGATGAGTCATCACAAAGTAAAGTTGCTTCAGAACAGGGGGATAGATCTTCAGCATTTGTAGATGCCATCTGAGTGAACATTTAATTTTGTCCCTGTCCTTTGCTTCAGTCAGGGAAAAGCGGCTGAAACTATTAAGTACTTGGGAGAGTTTATGAAGGCTGCTGAGAATGCTCATCTAAGCCAAAGCCTGGTGGATGCATGTCTATTACTTGGGAATATTTACAATGAAAGAGTAAGTACTGGTTGTAGTAATGATGTCAAACAATTGGGTTTAATTTATGGTAAAACTCAGGTTTTGCATATGAGATGACCCAGAAGGATTTGATCCAGGTATTGTATCTTACAAGAGTTACCAAAGGATAAGATACTGTGTCACTAAATAAAATGTGCCTTAAGTTTTTGGGAAAGGTGAAAATTTCACACCGTATTTAACACATAGGGTTTTGTTCTAGAATGGGTGAATAAAAACTCCAAATTCAGATCATGACAAACTTTCAGTGTCATGAAAAATCTGTATCCAAATCACCATTGGGGCCCTATATGCTCATAAAGAGTCATCAGTTAACGCAAATTAAATTTTATTGTACTATACATTGAAATTCGTGCTTTTTTAAAGTGAATGTATAGTATATTGCATATTAATAAGCAGTTTTTAATCTTAGCTTGATTTCTTCTCTACATTCTCTCAGCCAAATTTATGAAGTGGGTGCTAGCAGCAAATAGTTTGGCAAAGGTCTGTGTCGGTTGTGGAAGGGCTTTCTCTTCTATATGACTCCATACAGCCTGATGGCTTTGATTTGGCCTGTTTAAATCAATAGATAGGCAGTGACAGACAATATTAAGCTAGAGGTAACTAAGAAACTCCCTTTATCATAGTTTCTAAGGTCTTCTGAAGTGCTTCTTTCTGACCCATGTGCCAGTCTCTGAATTGTTCCTCTGAGGTGGACCCTGCAAAGGCAGCAGTTCGGTTGGCTGCCTGTCTGGGTAGCGGTTTCCATGCTTACTCTGCCCCTTACTGCATCTAGAGATGCAGCGCTTGCACTGCAGTAGCACTTGGTTTTTGAAATCAGAACGGTTAAAAACATTACTGCAGAAGTGAAAGATTCATGTTGAGCCCTTTAACACCTACGTTAGAGCTGAAATGCTACATGAAATTATTGAGATACAATAAGTAATAAGAAGAATTCATTCTGCAGACTGGACAATGTGGAAATTAGGAAAGAGTTTCATTACAAACAAAATAAAAACAGAAATACCCTTTCAAAATCACCCTTTCTAGCTTCTGTTGCCTGGGTTTTTTTGGTCAGAATTTCTTTTCCATGTGTAATATATTGAACAGACTACTTGTCCCTTTTCATTTACATTACCCCCAAATGCCTTTTTTTTTTTTTTCTGGATTCCTTTTACAGAGAACTCCCGCTGCCAAAGCTGCTGGCCCGTTTTTGTTTCGTAAGCAGTAGAAAAATTTCTTACTCTGTAATCTCTAAATTAGCCTGAGAGTTTTCTATTTACGTATGTCCTTAGCATAAATGTCAAATTTCCTATTGAAAACTAAGTTTTAAAGTCTTTGAAAACTTGCTGAAGTAACTTTAAAATGGATATGAAACTTAGAAGAAAATAGGGTGATGTGACACTGCGCTTAATTATTCCACTCGAAATTTGAAAAATAATTAACTAAATTCTGTTTAACTACTTTCATATTTCACTGCTTCTGCCACCATTGCTAATAATCAATTCAATAAGAACTGATATTTTAAGAATTAACCACTTTTTGGTTATTCTCTAAATTCTCTTTCTCCATTCAGAATTTGCTGCCTTGAACTGGGGTAGTGGTGTAGAAGGGAAGAAATGTAGTCACTTAGTCTTATTAACTTACATAAAATATGTAATTTAAACATACCCCCCAAAAAATCTCTTAAAGTTTTACAATTCCCTATTTTCTATATATTTTTTTCTGCAAGGTCAGCAATGTTTACCAAAACTGAGTCTAAATTAACATTTCCTCTCTTGGATCACTGCCTGCTTAGTGTCAGCTGTCATCACCAGTATTCTCTAAGTCATTGTTAGGGTATTTTTATTCAACTCTGTACTTCCCCTGGTGATACAATTTGCAGTAGTACTGTCCTTCTCATCGAATTAAAGATATCTCTATTTATATCCAGATCTATCCTTGGGGACCTTTAGTAAACCGGGAATATAACTTTTACTGTTCTTCCCAAAGTGACTTTGACCAAATTCACTTTGCTCTGTCCACACTGTTGCTGTATCTTTACAGTTCTACCATCTCACTATTTCATCACCATCACTGTCTTTAATGCTGTACACTCAGTTCCTGCTTTCTAGTCATAATTGTTTTACCCATATGTTTCTTGTTTCCTAAAATGCCTGGGTTTGTGTTATGGGCAAGTATTAGGTCTAATTTCTCCCAGTTTGTTAAGCAGGTTGCTTACTTAATATGCAAACTCTGATGGAGTTAGCACGACACATGCTGTCATTTCTCATTTCACTATTCTCAAGTTTCTTAGTCTGATTTGCTGCATTACTCTCACTAATTGCATCACTTAACCTATTATAGTTCTCGTGAGTATGGTAGGTAGATGTTTCTGCTTTTTATCTATTATCCTACTACTTATCATTCTTTATTCATTGCTGTGTCCTCACAGGCCTAATTCTGCTCTCCTGCTGTATTAAACAAAGCCTAAAGACTACCTGAATTTCTATTACTCTTTTCTCCTTTTTTAATTACAGACACGTTTTAGCAGTTATACAAATTTTGATCCAAAAAAGTGGTATCAGGTGCAACAGGTATCAATTGGAGTCTCTCCTCCTGGTCTCTATGCAGAAGGGAATTTTAATCTTACTAAATCAAGCTGAGAGTGAAAGGATAAGACAGCTCTGAAAATGTTTTCAGTCAGGAAGTTTGTGCCATCGGGGCAGCAGAATTCCACACCAATGGGAGAAATGGAAGGTGTCTTCCAGGGAGCAGGCAGGCTATAATTAGTGTTAATGACAGACATATAGAAACTGCCACAAGATGTTTGTCTAGCTCTGACAATAGCCAGAACTAGTTCCTTCAGAGTAAGGTAGAAGATGAACAGTTCCATAGTGACTTGCTCCCAGGAAGACTTTTTTTGCTTTGTCTTGTTTGTTGATTTTTTTTTTTTTTTTCACAAGGATGTCCAAACTTTTTCTTAGTAGGCTTGTGATCAAGATTGTCACCATAAATGATCCATTAAGAGGAGAGAACTATCTGTAATTATTTTTAAATTTCTTGCTCTGCAGTTATATTCAATTCATCGCTATTCTTCTATTGTAGTTGGTAGCAATTTGCAGTCTATTCCTGGTTTATATTTGCTGTTTGGCATATATTTACTTTATCCAGTTTATTTACATAGATTGTATCTACTCTAGCTTTCTCCACTGCATTCTTGATGCATCCTAATATTTTGTTTGACCTTACTAGATATTAGAGGTGTTTTGCATTTACAAGAAACCACTGCAGAGCTGCCCATGTTATTTCAAGGCCACCTTCCTGAGCCTGAGTTAATTAGAACCCACTAAAAGTTACAAGTAGTTCAGGCAGCATGAACTACCTCTCATTTTCTAAAGAATTAATTTCATTTGCTATCACATAACCACTCAAGTAGTATTATTAAGTCCCTCTGAAATTCCTCAAAGCCTTGCAAAAACCTTCCTTTTTTACCTTTTTCAACAATCTTGGCAAAATTGTCATCTGATTCTTTTTCTATAATAATTAAACATTAGACAGTACTGATACTAGAGCATAAAGTTATTGCACACTGCCACGTATAATACCAACACAAAATGTTCTGCCTTTCATGCCTGGATTATACTACCTAGTTTTAATGAGAGGTGTAATTTATTTCCCAGCAATTCAATCTCTTTGTCTTTAGATTTCTTCAAATCTTTTATTTATGCTCTGTTTAGGCCTGGTGGTATGCTACTTTTTAAATTAGAAGCTTGCTCCTGCAACTCTTCTTTTGACTCCATCTCTGATGGTAACTCAAAGTAGCTTCGTGGCAAAGAAGAAATATGCAAAAGATGAAGACATACACCAAGAAATATTTTAGCTTTTCATCAGTATCCTTCAGTCTATCATGATTTTCCCTAGTTTTCTCTTTAGTCCTCTTTGGTCAATAGGTCGAGGAGTTTAATTTTTATATCTCACATAAAAAATAGTTCTTGTTATAGTTCTTTAAATTCCTCTTTAGTGTATTACCTGCTGCAGTTTATACTCCTTTTTACTGGATTCATGAGTGTTGGATTTCTGTATTCCTCAGGATAAAGAGAAATTTGGGGGGTTTTCTATTTAGCAACAGTTGGCTTATATTTCTCCTACCGTTTCTCTTTTTGTGATTAGGAATACCCCTGGGTTTTGGTATACCCCTTCTTCCTCATAAATCTGTAGGTTTTAATTTCTGTTCTTTTCCATGCTTTAGGTCCATCATTTCATTATTCTCTGTTTTCCATTTTGGAGACTTCTTTTCTAAAATTTAGTATCACAAAAGTAAATTAGGACCTTTCCTCCCACAGAGATGTTAAACTTAATGGAATAATAGCGATAATTTCTAAATGGCCCGGCTGGAATCAGTATTCATACTTAGCATTGATATACTTAGATTTCTATGTTCAAAGTACTACAAAGACAACCAAAAACCAGTTCAGTTCCTGAGAAATATACAAGCAGCATTATCTGGATTTTAGAAGTTAGGAAACAGCAAGGGAGAGTGATTTGCTTAATACCATGCCATGAGTCATTCTGTGAGCTGGCCTCTCAGCTGCAACATCTCTGAGGTGCCAGAGGAGTAGGCTCTAATGTCAAGGTAAAATACAGGTGACTACGAGTAGTTTTTACAATTCTTTTCTTTTTTTTTCTCTTCTTTACTAGGGGAACTATAATAAAGCTTTTGAATATTTCAGTCAGGCTTCTGAGGCAGCAAAAACTTTAAATAATTTGCCCTTAATGGATGAAACAAAGGCTTATTGTGGCATTGCGAAGGCTCATAAACTGATGGTGGCATTTAACAGCCATATAGAAGCAGAAGATCCCATCAGCCTCAAGTGCCTGCTGGCATGGAAGGAGAACAGAAGTGACATGTGCGCTGACCCTCTTACAGTCGGTAAGACGTTGGTTACGAAACACATTAGTGCTGTATTGTCCTCAACGGTTAAGTTGTTTTTCTTGTAGAGTTTTATTAAATTATTTCCTGGATTTAATCCTGGTACTGAATTGGGGTTAGATTTACTCCCTTGTGTGTTTATTTTAAAGGCTGAATTAAATAGATTTAAATACAATATAGTAGGGAGAAACACATAGTAGTAGTTGCTATGGATGGTAACTTACTTTTTTTTCAGTGCTGTTTTCCAAAACATCACAGTTATGGGCAAACAGTGATGTATTAGTTTAGTTAAATATCATTATTTTAATCTTTAAAGAAAAAAAAAAATCTTAATTTGCAGTCAGTTTTTCAAGTGCATCCAAAAATAAGTTCCCTGTTACTAAAAGTAAGAAGTAATTTCTGCTTGACATAGTGGGTATAGTTCTCAATTCAGAAGAACATGCTGTTTTATTTTTGGCATCCTTATACTTGACATAGGAGGGGAAGGAAAAAAAAAAAAGCAACTCTGATTTTTTTCACTGTGTTCCTTGTCTCGGGTAAAGAGTAGAGGAGGACTTTGTGTGGAATAGACCTCTTTCTTCATGGGTTAAATTTTCTTTACTTTTTTTTCCCTGTACTATATGTTAATACAAGACAAACTGAATTATGCATTATCTCCAAGTATTAATAGTATTAAACTCTATTGTACTGGGGAAGGAAAAGGGATAAGTCTACTCCACCTTAAAACTTTCCTCTCTGCATTCCTGTGGAGAGTGTGAATCTGGAGTATAGTGGAAATAAATGATGGCTGAGGCAAAGTCATAATATGGAGCTTCAGAGTTACTGTGTCCAAATTCCTTCAGTTATTGTACTCTTAAAGACAAAGAACTGCTTGTCTGCTGTTTTCTTGTGTATTGTTTCCTTTCATAGAATTGGAACAATTAAGTATAACTTCAATTGTGAATTTTATATATAAAATAAGTGGTTAATAGCCTGGTAATTGAAGGTGTTAGGAGTTTAACAGGAGCCAGGATACCAGAGGCAATGCTGGAAGCAACTGGGAATTGTGGAACGAGGATGTTCATTGGCATGGTGAAGAGATAACAAATTAGATAGCACTCTGTTTAGAGTTCCAGTGATGGTATCAGGGAAGTTCTTTCTCGATGATAATGTGTTTCTTTTTCAATGTCTATATATATTTATGATTTTTGCCTCAATAAGTGAATATCCAGCACAGTCACAGATTTTGTTGGCTGGCAGAGTTAATTGGGTGCATGTCTCCTGCAAGGGATAGTAAGTTTCTAGTCCTGTAGTGCAGATGCCAAGAATTCCAAAAGAGATGGTCAAAGAAGAATCCAATGTCAGGCAATTTTATATGCATTTCATATGAGGATCATTAGCTGTAGCTGATGCAAATAGGAGGCCAACAAAAATGAACAATGACAACAGCAAAAAAAACCAGGAGCCTCGAAGAGGTAGGATGATCTTTGTGTCCACAATGTGTGTTTTACTTCTTGCACCTAAAGAGGTTTTCTGTTCAACTTTTATACATTGCTTTCTCCAGCCAGTTGTGAAACTCATTTATACCCTGAAATGGTATGTGCCCCTTTAAGCCTGAACTTCATGCTCCTCTTTAACAGTACTTCAGGGATAAAAAGAGTATGATTAGAAAAGCCCTTTATGTCCTGGCAAGCATGGTACCAGAAACAAGTTTGGCCTGCTGAGATTCTCTTCCTTCTGTATTTCTGCCTAGTTTACCCTCTGTTACTTTTGGTATTACAGTTTTCATTTTAGTTCCAGTTAACTCCAGGAACCCTGTGGCTACTGCATATTTAGCAGCTCTTCCAGTTCAATATCATTCTTCTCATTAGTGCTCCAAGCTTACTCTCATGATACCGAGATTACATCCAGGAAAACACAGTGTCACACTGTCAGCACAATCTGTAACATTCTTCGCATTTTGTGTGCCAAATCTCTTGTTAGTACTGGCATTACATTTTTAATATCTTTGTCTGGCAAAACATGACCTGGCACCAATTCAACATTAGGATTCACCAGCTTTGAGTTTCAGGTACAGCCTTTATCGTACCTTCCAGGAGAATGTATGTGCATCCTGTGATGAATTCATCACTTTGGAAATTCCTGCTGTGATAATAGAACAGTATTTCTAGCTCTTTCAAACAGCTCAACATTGATAATCTACTAGATTTTTCTCAGTCTTTTTAAGGATAAAACAGCTAAAGACAAGATACAATGGTAGTTTGTAATCTGTAGAGGAATTTAATGAAAGGAAGAAGGAAGGCAATAAGTTTTTATTTTTCGCTGTTCTGACTGAATAATTTTTCTGTGACCAAAAATAAGAGTAGTTTCTGTATTCTTAGGCTAGTGGAGGAACAATGATGTTTAAATTCAAGTCCTGCCATATACCTTGTGTCTTTCAAACAAGGTTTATTTTCTAAATCAATCATTTCAATAACTAGGCAGGAAGAACCACCAATTACTCAGTTTACCTCAACATTTATTAATAAAATGGATGTTTTGACCAAAGTTGTCACGGACAAAAGGGATGGGATTGTCAGAAAACAGTGTTTAGAAACACATATTCCTTTGCATTTATATCTGCTGCATTTGACTCAGGCACCGGACTTCGCTTATAAGAGTTATTTATGCCATTGTGAGATACCGCTGCAAGAACAAATACATTTTTATTGATCTTCTTATGTTTAGTCAAATGTATAAAAAAAAAAATTATCAGCAGAATCAGCAGGCAAAAAGGCTTGTGACTCCATGTTAAATCCTAAAAAGGAACCCACAGCATGACTAACATTGTCTGATGAGAAAATATTTCACAGGTCTTTCAATAAATAATCTTCTGACTTGCTGCCTTCTAGAAGGGAGAAGAATAATTAAAGGTGCTGAAGGCAGGAAAATTTTGGATCAGATTTTGGATATTGATTACATGAAGTGCTGACCAGGGATTGTGTTTTCTGTGAGTCTGGCAACTCTCAGTTCAGGTCATTGCATCTGGCAGGGCTGTGCCTCAGCAAGAGACCTTGGATGCTTGAAATTATCTAAACAGTGTTAAGAGTAGACTTAAAATCTATTGTTTTCCTTATACTAAAAAGTCTTCAGTTGTTTTCTTGAGAAACGTTATGTGCTTTTGACCACAATTTAGATTTACATTTCTTGACTTTGGAGAACTTTGCAAAATTGACACATTTTTCTGTAGGTTTTCAGTGTTTGTTTTGTTGATGTTTTTTTTTTTAAATAGCTACAAATGCAGCATAAATGATTGTCTTACCCATATCACAGAATCACAGAATGGTTGGGGTTGGAAGGGACCTCTGAAGATCATCTTGTCCAACCCCCCTGCTTGAGCAGGTTCACCTAGAGCAGGGTACACAAGACTGCGTCCAGGCGGGTTTTGAATATTTCCAGAGAAGGAGACTCCACAACCTCTCTGGGCAGCCTGTTCCAGTGCTCTGTCACCCTCACAGTAAAGAAGTTTTTCCTCATGTTCAGGTGGAACTTCCTGTGTTCTAATTTGTGCCCATTGCCCCTTGTCCTGTCATTGGGCACCACTGAGAAGAGTCTGGCCCCATCCTTTTGACACCTACCCTTCAGATATTTGTAAGCAGTAACAAGATCCCCCCTCAGTCTTCTCTTGTCTAGGCTGAACAGACCCAGGTCTCTCAGCCTTTCCTCATAAGAGAGGTGCTCCAGTCCCCTGATCATCTTTGTGGCTCTCCGCTGGACTTGCTCCAGCAGTTCCCTGTCCTTCTTGAACTGGGAAGCCCAGAACTGGACACAGTACTCCAGATGTGGCCTCACCAGGGCCGAGTAGAGGGGGAGGATAACGTCCCTTGACCTGCTGGCCACATTCTTCTTTATGCACGCCGGGATCAGTTGTGAAGTCTTATGATCAATGGAATTATCTTGTACCGCCAACTTCAGCATGATCAGGACTATTTCTAGCATTCCACACCTGAGCAGCCTTCAACATGATTTAAAATGCATGCACCAGCTAACACTATAGCTTGGAAAATACAATCCAATGAGCTTTTGTTCTTACTCCTAAATATGTAGTCCCTCTTTCTCCAACTCCCTCCCATAGATGTATGGAATGGTACATTCCATAATGTGAATGTGTCCTTTTGGTTGTGTACAAAGTTTAAATTGTCATCCTACCAATTCACATTTTTAAAAGCTCTTTAAGATGTTTTATAGTCATTTTTTCTGTAGAAGATGTGGCTAGCACAAAATTGTTAATGTGTTGAAGAATAGAGAACTTACCAGGTGCCTTTTAGCTTGAGCTTGTGTGTGACTTTGTCATTCATTAATAAAAGGGTTATCCCTAAAGAGTGTAAAGGTGGTAGTGAGATGTGAGAGCAAAGATTACACTAAACAAATTCTGTGAACGTTTCTCTACTGTAACTTACCACAGCCATGTAATTTATGAGCCATTTTGGTAATAGTGTCCAACAGTAGAACAGTCTGCTTCATAATGTGATAAACTGCTTTTTTTACTGTCTCTTCTTTCTGAAGTACACTAATTCCAGAAAAACTTCTAACATTACAAATCTTGTCTTTTCTGCATTAATAAATTATGGTAGTTACCTCAAATGCATGCTAAATAAAACTGTTATGCCATGGCACTGTACCCAAAATGCTTGACACTATTTTAGCAAATCAAAACCAATCTTCATCAGGAATGTGCATTATAAATTATACTTTGTATTTGCCCAGTAAATGTTCATCGGTGGTAGCAGATTTTTTGATCTGAGAACATTTAAGAGAAAGAAAAGATATGGTACACTGATCGAAACTGCAAAAATAGTGAGTCTTTGTACCTTACACAGGTATACATCCATGAAATAGTTCTTACATGATGTCAGTGGAAAGGTAGAGGCTTCTGTTAGCAGGTTCCTTTCACTGCATTTTTCATATCTAAAGCTCTGTCATAGATTTTGGCATATTGTGATACTGATGGGGGACTACTGGAATTGTGCACGTGCATGTGCTCCCTCAAAGCCACTGTTTGTGTGTCTGTTATATTGTTTGGCTCACTTAGTACTTAATAAGCGCTATTCTGCAGTCAGCATGTACAGAAGGCAAATACGTAGGCTCGTATGGTGACTGAAATTAGCATGCAGTCTTAATATTTTCTTTTAACAAGTTTCTTGATAGTATGTTAGTGGGTTTTGTTACTACCTTGTTGAGTAAAGATCATTAAATGTATACACTGTCAGTGACAAAGTAGCTAGGCTGAATTTGAACAGCACAAACTATGATTTTCTTCCCACTCACTCCTGTAAAGAAGATGGGAATGATTCAGACGCTTGTTTTGGGAGGTGGAGAGCATGCCCGTGCCTCCCAATGACCTTCTGGGCCCCTTCTCCCTCTCAGTGGGCTGTTCATTGTGCAAGAGTCTGGAGATAGGATCTGTAATGGACTCTGCTTCAAGCTCTATATAGTTATGATTTATGTCAATAGCAAGTTATACAGACTGAGAGTTTATTTAATTTTTCAGAATATATTGTTAATATGACCAAAAATAATGAGAAATTGAAAGGATTTTAGAGACAGATTTTGGTGTATTCTCAGAAAATACAACTGAACATGAAATAAGGGAATTATACACTTGTTCACACTGTTAAATAAGAACTATGATTTTAAATTATGGAAGGGAAGTGTGTGACCAAATACAGACTCCAAGGCTGTCCCTGTGCCAGAGGCACAAAAGCTCACTTCTTAATAAGCAGGTTTCAAAAGTAGCTCAAATGCTTCAGTGTCCCCTACTGAAATTCACAGGATGGCTTCTGCACATTTTTGTGGGGTTTATCAAATAGAATAATTTGCTTACTTCTGGAAAAATACTGTGGTTAGAAATGCTGAAGTATACACATTTAGGAAAATTATTAGGAAAAAAAAAGGTTTAGAGGTGGTTCTGTCATTATTTCTTTTTCCTTAAAATTTTCTGAACTTGTACTGCTTCTTCTTATTCACATCACCTAGCACTCACCAGTTGCTGAATTTTAGCTTATCTCACTTTTAATTTTAAAAAATCTCAGTGATTTTTTGAACTGCTATAGCTTTGATATTAATGCAAAATACCTTAAGTAAATGTTGAAAACAACATATAGATGTTGATGACATGGAACAGGTGTGTTTCAGAAAATTGGCTTATGTGGTTCATATATCTTATGTTATTTATTATTAATTGGGGTTTTGTTTTTAAGTATTTGATTAAGTCTGCTTAGTGGTATACTCCAATGTTTTTAGAACATGAGAGTGATTATTGCTTGGACTACAGAAAGAATCAAGTGTGAAGAGAAGAACTGAGGGTAACAGGGAAGTTTTTCGGCACATTGTGATCAGTGGCCGGACACTGATCTGAGACCAGATTCTCAATGAAGGGTCTGAGAACACTGTTTAAACATCTATGTCAGTTTTGCCATGAGTGCAGTAGCTTGTTCTGTTTTCTGCTGATGGCTGAAGTTTGTCTGAAAAAAAATTACAGGGGAGTGCTGATATTCAGTGTTCTTATGCTTTGTACAAATACACTATCCAGGTTTTTTTTCCCTGTGATTTCTTTTTAAATACTGCCTTAAATAATTGGGAATTGCTAGGCAGGATCAGATCTTGGCCACGTCTGTGGATTGGCAGGACAAGGTTTGAGAGGAGGGGTCATAGAATATTTTAATGTTTAACCATGGAATAATGTGTTAGGAGAAGTTTCTTCATAGTTTTTGCCAAGAGTTGGCAGTTCTTGTATGTCTAAGTGGTGTTATTACTTCAAAAAGTTCTCTATCATCCTGTCTAATGTGATTGTGAGTGTTCTTGTCATCTACAGTTATACAAAAACATCTTAACCAGAGGAGAATTTGGATCTCATCTAGATTTTTTTCTTCCATCTGATACTTTCTATGGAAACGTCTAAATCTCACCATGTATTTGCTTTAGACATATCCTGTGCTAAACATTGTTGGCATCCAGCTGTGTTTTCTCAGGCAAACTTTCTAGATCAGCAGAAAATGTTTCCCTAAATAAGGTGACTGTTCTTTCTTGTGGAAAAAAAATGTTGGAAGTGGTGTTCAAACTACAGTATATTGTCAGACTCTTTAGTGTAACTTTATGCGCTGAACTAGTGTAGCTTTGTGCACTGCACTGTCAGTACTTCTACCAAAAATGGAGTTCCTTACCAGTTTAAAAAGTGAAAATTCTCAGGGCAGAGGCTCAATCCTGCTCTGATTCTGTAGGACACTTGAATCGTGCAAAAGAAATTGAAGCTCTTGCCCAACCACATTAGGTCACTTCTGGACAAATCCTTGATTTGGAGGCACCTAGAAGTTTTAGGTTTGCCCGCAGTCCAGAGCATAAGAAATGCATTGACAAAGAGAAGAGTCATGAAGCAGAACAGCTGGCAGCTGCTGCGCTCTGGCAGTCCCCTGATGGCTGCAGGGCCAAAGGAGGAATAACCAGTTGGCATACTTTGAAGTGGCCCTAGGGCTTCTCCGCATATGCCCATAGTAGGCCAGTTCCTTTGCTGCATACACAAGCAGAGATGTCTCTGGTGGTTTTATGCTCCTCTTCTCAAAAGAGAAAATTGATCCTCAGAAAGAACCAAAGAGCAGACTTTTATGTTTTTGTTTAATATTGAGAAGGTTGTCATCATTTAGACTTCATAAAGAACCTTTTATTGGTGCTGTCTGCAAACATGCCAACTGAGATTGACCTCAGGCCAACATGAAAACAGTTCTCTGCTGCAAACTCTTCCTTACCAAAAGCTCCCCAACAATCTTTGGACACAGAAAATCAAAGCCAAGACAAAGAAACTGTATTCAATGCATATTTTCTGTAACAGAACCCTTAGGTCATCTCAGGAGTCACAGTCAGTGTATCAAACACCTTCCTTCTCCTTGGTCTCCCAAGCCAGCTTTCTTTTCTGCATCTTTGAGGGTTTTTTTTTTTTTTCTGAGATGCCTTCCCCTGCCTAGACATATCCTTTTATGTTCCTCTTATGTTTAAGTAACAAATTGCTGTTTTTATTAAGACTCTGTGGTCTGAAGATAGTCAAGATTTAAATGATTTACATTTAGAATGAGCCAATCTATTTTAAAAAGTGAAGTGTCATACTTCCACAATTAATGTATTTATGGAACCGTATTTCCTTTACCCAAAACCCACCTCTCTTTTTATTCTTTTCTGTAATCATCAGGAATATTTTGTGATTTTTTTTTTTTTAACAGTTTCTGAAACAGTTTTCTTTTTGTTTCTCCTCCTTCCCTGTCTGTTCTGTGCCCTACTTCTCTTTTGTTTTCTCTCCTGTTCTTCACTTTTATGTTGCAAATTATTCTCTCTCCCTTTTTGGCCCCACACCTTCATTCCAAACCCCAATTTTTCCAGTCAATGTTTAAGGAGCGTAAGTCAGTTACATCTATACCCAGCAGCTAGCGTCTCAACCTATACCTTGTTAGGTATGTCTTTTGTGCTTGTAGTAGAATCAGTAAGGGCTTTTTAAGAGTGGTGTTTCAGTTTTTTCGTACTTATTTTGGCAGTGTTCTTCATGCTCTGTTTTTATTACATTGTGATCAGAGAATACACTGGAAAGAATCACACTTCATATTGAGAATCTTGGTAACTTGGTTAATAGAAAATTGTGGAGTATCAAAATAGCCTTTAAAGAGATCTTAATCACCTGTGTGAATGGAATGACTAAGTTTAAGTATACAACTAGGTGATTAATTAGCTTGAAGATCCAAGTGCCTGCTTAAGCAGATGACCGTGCCCCCAGGCTCATCCACTTGTTTCTACTCACTCAGTTAAGCATTCAATATTATCTGTAGTACAGAATATTCCCATTTAAGGGCTCATACAAATCTTGCCACAGTGCCAAGTAATTATACAGTATTTTCCATAGTGTGTCATACAAGTACGTAATTTTGAACATGTAGCTACTATCCTATAATACTGACATTAGTAAGTATCAGATAAAGTAATTGATCGGGGAGGCCAATTTGAAATTGTTCTGAATCAAAGGTTTTTTTCACATTTTTTTCCATGGTTGCTACAGTGTTTTAATACAGTTCCTTTTCCTAAAAATTCTGGCGTATTTTTTAATGTTAGTCAAACACAATGTAGCTGGTGTCATCTCCTGTGGGGAATTAATCTTCTGCAGCAGTTTTTGAAATGGAAACTGCAAGTACCCAGCACCTCTCGTATCTAAACCTTATGCTTATTCATATGCTAATGATAATGTCTGTGAAAGCCAATACTCAAACTGTGTCTTTTTTGTGAAGGTGTATTTCATACTGTCTGATATTTACAGATCACGTGAACATAGACATCGAGCTGTCTAATTGTGTCTATGCATCTCAGCTGGGCATCTAAGTGATAGTACTGTGCATTCAACATGTTGCTCGTATAAAATTGAACCTGACAAATGGAGGATGAGTATGCCATATAGTAGTCTTGCTCAGCTCATGTTGTGCACCCAAGGAATCTGAGGAATAGGAACTCCAGATCATGCCCCCATAGCTGGAGTCAAGGAAAATCAGAATGTTAGAGTTGGTAGGAACCAGGAGGGGAGAGGGATGCATGCTGCACGGTGTTGGTAGTTCTGGGCTATCCATTGACTTCTTGTCCTGGGTGCAGCTGTTGCAGCCCTCTGTTTACCTTACAGTTTTGTTTACCTTACAGTTTTGTTCTCCTGGTGGAAAATGTCACTTCAGGGTGCTATGGAGCCCAGTCCTTCAACTCCAGAACCTTTCAATCTGCTGAACAGCATCTTGAGACGTATAATTCCCTGAGAGTGAGCTTATCCTCACTGGTACCTTTAGCTCAGTTTTTTAGAATAATATTAAAGCAAATTATATTTTATTTTGTTGATATTCATAAGGTATGCACACTTATGCTGCAGTAAGAAGAGAGTTGAGATGAAACATTGACAATTTTAGGCATTAGGAAATCAAATGATGTATTGAAGGATAACTGGATTTCTGTTCTTGTCATCTTTTATATATCTTGAAATGGCTCACTGTTTACATAGGCAAAAGCAATACTTCAGTTGCTGTATTAAAACTATTAGTAATGACTGCAACAAGTTAGCTGTGATTACCAGAAGAAAAGATTATTCAGGCTAATGACTTCGACATTTGATTTAGATAAATTTAATTTGGTTTTAGTTCAAAATAAAATATTTCTTTCTCTCACGTACTTTGATAAGTTTTTAATGATTGTACTGCAATTATATTAGCTGTTTGGAAGGTGGATGTGCATGTGGAGTATATGTTCATGTATGTGTACATACAGAGGGAGAAACTGTATGGCAAAGAGAGGAAAATGTTGCAAATATGCTAAAAATCGTGGAACAAATACTGCTTTTTTTATGCCCATAAAGTCTTGTTGATTTAAGGGGAGTTGCAGAAGTGTAACTATGAGCAGAATTTGTCCCATTTATCTGAGATGCATTATCAAAAACTTCTAGGTAAGCAGAGGTTCAAATAATTGGGGGAATCACTAGGTATGATATTCATGCTGGGGAACATAACCTAGATAAGAGGGAGGTTCTGATTGAAGGTATTCTAATAAATAGATTTTAGTATATCATATTTTGTATTTCTAAAGAGTGTTGCTTGAGCCTTTGTGTTGAGAAGTACTGGAACATATATCACTTACTAATCACAGTTGTAGTATGTTTAAGAAATGGTCATGAAACTAAAATCTGGAAGATGCAGGATGAGTTCTAATACATCCATAGGAAAATATGGGGTTAAAGTGGACTATATTTTAAGCATTGTTCAGTTGACTTGCTGTGTGGGGAGAGACTGAGCAGTCCTGGCTAATGACTTGTAGGTACTGAATCCTCAGGTCTCTCAGGTGGTTTCACCCGAACAGTTTCAGCAGAATGATGAAAAGGTTGAGATAAAATAAACTGACAGTTGCTACTCATCGCAGGCAGCAAGCTGTACCCTGGCAGATGAGACCCTGGGAGCCCTCTTTTTTAAACAAAGGCTTTCACTGCAGTGAGCAATGAACTCCACACAAAAAGGGAAAAGGAGAGAGAGATTGGCAGCTGGTGACCGACAGGAGGAGGGAAAGGAGGGAAACTGAAAAACACAGCCATTGTTGGCTAATTAGAAGCCATTCCCACCTACTTAATACCAACCCATTAAGCAGAAAACACTTTTCATCTTACTCTCGCTGCTACACATGACATTATACTCCAATCAATACCCTCCCACTGGCTGCCCCACTGCCCACAAATGAATACATTGCAGTTCAAGAATGCAGTAATTGAGTTGGGGCAGTGAAACTGCAGCTCACAGTCAAGATCTTTTGCTGAAGATACTAATGTAATGTCTGTGATGCTTGGATAAAGAAATCAAATCCCTATATTGACAGCTGTCAACAATTGGCAAATGGACAAAGTCAACAATGAATCCATTTTAACCTTTGATTGAAGAGCCAATAAGCGTTTATTTTCAGAGTATTTTTTTCCCATTTGAGTAAGAGATCTAGGGTTTTTACTCCCAGATGTTTAGATTTTTCAGAATATTTTGAACTCTGATCCTCGGTTATACCTACAGAATATATATATATATGCACATCATTATGTACATGCAACAGTACATCTCTGTATCAATACATCTCACAGGCTTCCCTGTTTTCTGGAAGGTTTTGAGGTAGCCCTAACCTTTTAAAAGCA